>JXCR01073585.1:599433-624968 GCA_002079205.1 Phalaenopsis hybrid cultivar | reverse complement strand
TATATTAGTAATATACTAATATAGATATTATATATTTATATAATGTAAGTTATATAATTAATATAATATATTACTTATATATATTAATATTAGGGATGTCAAATTGGCTCGTCGTTCGCGAACAACTCGTGTTCGGCTCGTTCGTTAAGAAACGAACATGAACAGTGACTTCATGAACAATTTCAAACACGAGCTTATTTCAAACAAACTAAATTTCAAACGAACCAAATGCAAACACAAGCTCTGTTCGTTCGTGTTCGATTCGTTTACACCCCAAGCCAAGAGTAAGAAAAGACTAATTTGAAGAGTATCACAAGCTTCGGCGGCAAGAGAAGAGGATGTGGGCTATCATTCCGTGGGAAGACTTCCAAGTTTCATTGGTAGCTGGATTAGAAGAAAATAAAGAATAAATAAATAAAACATTAAAAGATAAGTTATAATTAAATTTTATTTTTTTTTACAGAATTTTAATTCATTTATTTAGGGCACATTTGCCTAATTTTAGTTTTTTTCCCATATTATTTTAATCGAAGATATTTCTCCAGTGTTTGAAACTCGTCCGAGTGTCAAATTTATGTTTGTATTCAGTATATTGAGCAATGCATGTGTTTTTTCATTATAAGTGCAAGTGCAAGTGCAAGATTACTTGTAATTCATATTAATATTGATATTATTTTAAGCTTATTTACATAAAGATAATGAGAATACGAATATGTAGAGGTGGAACTTGAGAAATGCTCTTTACATGCATTTCATTTAGAGTATGCTTTTACCCTAAGACTTTATGTTAAGGCTTTATTTATATATTTTTATTGTCAAGTTCTGTTAAATATAGTTATGTTAAATTCCGTTATTTTCAAGTTACATTAAGAAGTTGATAGGCCATAAATAATTTTTTTCATATTGATAGTTGAACTTTTAAAGTTCTCTTCTCGTATTGTGTATTGACAAGTGATATCTTTGTTACAATCATATACTGATGTAGCACCAGCTACGACCCTAGTGGCCAACATATGCTATTGCAGCTCTCCACTATGACCAACATGATCAACTATGACCAACATGATCAACTATGACCTATGTGGCTCACTGTTCATGCAACTTTCAACTACGACTTTAGTGGCTAATTGACATTATTACAGCTCTCCACTATGACTTACGTGATCAATTATGACCTACATGGCTAATTGTTAATGCGGTTTCCAACTTGCAATTATGACTAACTGACACTATTATAGTTACCCACCACAACCTACGTGACCAACTGTTATTATTATAGAACTTCAGTATGGTCTTTTTGACCAATTGATGCTTTTACAGCTACTCAATATGCTCTATGTGGCCAACTATTAATGTAACTCCCCACTATAACATGCATGACCAACTATTGTCATTACAACCTCTCATTAAGGACTTTGTGGACAACTGACTCTCTCAAAGCTATTAACTACAATTTATTTGGCCAACTACTACCACAAATTTTAACTAAGGCATCTACATCAAGATGTTGTTATTACAACTACCGTCCACAACATTGGTGACAGACAACTGCCTTCGTAGCAATCAATAATGGCCTTTGCAGCCTGTTATCATTATTATCACCAAAAACTACGTTATGATTGTGTTTATTTTCACTAAATGATTATTGTACAATTATGATTATCAACTTTGTAATTTCATCTTCCCTAATTAAAAAAAAAGAGTGGACATATGTATCTACAATCACATAATGGACAACTTTAACTGGGCTAGACCTCATGATTTTTTCCCTTGTCAAGTTTTCCACATAAAAATTCTTTGTATCTTCTCTTGTTATATTTTTTATATATGTGTGTGTAATGGATTTTATTACAATGTTAAGATGATAAATTATCACTCCACATCCATGATCTTTCAATACGTAATGGTTTGGCGTTATCTGTGAGAAACAAAGTCCTGTTGAACACAATATTGAAGTTTGGGATGTCAGACCTCTATTTTGATTCTCAACAATAAAAATTTCCCACCTAGTAAACATACCTCTTTTGTACCTTTAGAAGAGTGTGTGCGATGAATGGAGAAGTCTCATAATGATAGCCTACAACCTTTATGCAAGTTGTGACAACTGATGTTAGTATATACTGGAAGGGCACATCTACCTTAAAATTCATCGATTAGAGGAATATAGTTAGCACCCCTTATGTAGGCAGATTTTCTCCTCAAAAATCAAATCTCTTATACACAACTGGCTCTTTGCATTCATTAAAGGGAATTAAGCTTAACATTAAATCTCCAACATATTTGGAGGTCTTAGCTCAACAATCATGAAATATCTGATGAGAAGAAACATATAGTGCAAGAAAATTTTATTTCTCCACTCTACGTAATTCTCAAATCTTTTTTATTAGATGATATTATCCTACAAAACCATATTTCAAAAGCTTTCAAGCTCCTCAGATTTAATTCTTATGATAGGATGTTGATCCCAGATTACTGTTTATATGCAACAGTATAACAATAATTTTGATTATATTTTTCAATTATATTTCTTTATTTTGCAACAAAACCAAAAACTTGATCTTAAAAAAATAAGAATTTAAATATTAATTTATATATATTGAGATACTACGCAAGTATATGTATCATTATCAAGTAATATAGGACTTTTTGAGTAAGACCTGAATATCGAACCCCCGGGGAGATTATGCAATATGCAATTTTAGAAACTTTCTATTTTTAAAAATACAATTATTTAAACTAATGATGATCCTTGCAGTAATGAAAATTTAATTTTTTTTGATATTTTCAATATTTTGATAGAACAATAAATATTTAAAAAGATAACTAAAGTATATGCAAAAGAAAAGCACTAAAGATGAAAAATATCTTTTTTCTTATCATGAATCAGTAATAAGTAATAGGAATTCTGTTGTGAAAGTATGCAAATTGTGCTGTGCCAAATAAGAGCAATAATATTATTTACCCTTACTAGAAATGATATAAAGAACATTGGTTAATTTAAAGTTGAACAGTTTTGAAGACAGGCTAGTCGGGAAAGATGCTAGCTCTCACTCTAGAGTTTCCTCTATTTCCTCCACCTGTGGGCAAACATTCTCGTATCAGAACCTAAAACAACAAACCAAGTTGGGGGCTTTAACCTACTTTAAAGTCTCTAACTCTACACCCTTCAATGAATATTTCCCTATTTATTTGCACTCAATCATATGAACTACACTCTCATTCATACAACCTCATGTGATCCTTTCCAATTGTTGACTGAGACAATGCCAACCCTTTACATTCTCATTCATACAACCTCATGTGATTCTTTCCAATTGTTGACTGAGACAATACAAGTCTGACTTACATGTTCTCACAATAAATTTTAACATCTGGATTGGCCAAATCAAGAAGTAAATGAAGTACATGGATTTAAATTATTCATACAACCTCATGTGATTCTTTCCAATTGTTGACTGAGACAATACCAGCTCGGTTCTTTCATGTTCTCACAACAAATTTTAACATCTGGATTGGCCAAATCAAGAAGTAAATGAAGTACATTGATTTCCTCACAAACAAATTTTAACATCTGGATTGGTCAAATCAAGAAGTAAATGAAGTACATGGATTTAAATCATTACAACTTCTTCCAACATTAAAGATCAATACTCTCCACAACTTCCATCCAATACTTAATTACTTATCATTTTAATAAGGAAGATAAATAAAACTACTCAGAATCCATGGAGAAAACAAAACCACAATTTAGTTTAAAAGTAAAAATAATCATTGTCAAACCAACAACAAGCCTCAATTAAAACAAAAAGTATTCTAAAACAAAGATAAAAACTTATCTCAAGTCCTCTACCAAACTCTTGAAGTTCCTTTGAATCTCTTCTCTTTTATGATGCTCTTAATATAAAAACTAAAATAAAAAAGATAAAATAAATATGTGGTGCCTGAAAATCTCTTCGAACTAACTCCTCAATTCAAGAACTTTCATAAATTTCTCTTTTCAAGCACACTTTTAAAGACTCAATCTTAATTCTTTTTATAAATCTTCAAAAGGTTCTTTGGTATCTCTTCAAAATATGTCTTGATTTGATATATTTCTCCAAGAGATGCCTCCTTTCGCAGTAATTTTTGTCTATGGTGGTTGTAACCACCTATTAAGTCAATAGGTGCCTCAAAAATCTCTTCAAATTTTATAAAAACCAAATTTACTCATCCAATAACTGCCACTGGCGCTTAAGCGTGGGGCCTCTGGCGCTTAAGCGCGACCTTCTCTTGCACAATTTTCTCCTATTTGCTTCAAATTTGATCATTTTTCACCTTTTTACTTGTACTTGAAAGAAAAACACATAAATATCTTCCATTAAAGCACAATATCTCAAAAATAAGTATAAAAATGCGTCTAAAAATACTATATATTTTAGATGTAACAGATGTATCAACCATCTTACAAGTATAATTAGCTTCTAATGTACTCTTTCATCAGGTTCTCTTCATTAATCTTAAATGCTAAGTGCTTACTTATTTCTATCTAATCCCAGGTGGACCTTTCATGCATGTAATGACCTTTTCAAATTGTTTGTAAAGTAATTCATCATAAATAAAAGGATTTTCGAAGTCTCCACTCATCACTTTGGGATCATCGAGGAGAAGGTAATTAAAAGATGATTTTTGAAGCATTATTAGATGTGGGGAGCGAATCAACCTTCATTATAGTCTTGAAAGGTCATTCATTTCAACATTATGGGCATGATTATAGTGGGATAATTTTCTCGCATCTTATTCAAGCATCAAGTCAGTGAGACTCAATTCCAAAATAGGGGCAACCTTCATTATAGTCTCAAAATATTGTTCATAGAAAAATCTTAGGTATGATTGTGGTGTGGTAGTCCTCCTGCATCCCATTCAAACATCAACTCTGTGAGAACTAATTCCAACTGGGGTGGGGGCACTTAGTCTTAAAAGGTCATTCACATCAATATCCCGAGCACAATTGTAGTGGGGTAGTAATCCCATATTTCATCTAGAAATCAAGTCTCCAAGAAACTCTTCCAAGTTTAGGGGTAATTTTCATCACAACTTTCTAAGAAAACTCATATCAACATCAATCACTGACTAGATATGTTTAGCTACAAAGTGCTCTCTCTGTGCTCCTTATCATATTGGAGTTCCTCCTCAATTAGGTCAACAAGCTAAACACCTTAATATTTAATGTGTGGGCCACTTTACAGGCTTTTGTAGATAACACCTCCATTGGGGAACATGAATTAAAGATAAAAACTATAGAAATTATTGAATCTCATGCTTGACAATGGTTATAATCACATTTCCAAGACATATTATAATCCATCGAGACGTAAACCCCATACTCGAAAAATATATAGCATCTTTGACTCTTTATTATGGGCTTAACTAGTCTTAGAGGGGCCCAAGTCGACCTCTTTCATAACAAGCTACGATTATCAAACATAAACTTTGACTAGCATCTTTAAATAGGTAAAACTGTCCTTAATAAATTTTATTCAACTTTGTCCATGAAAGGTTAATGTCGTTGATCATCTCCAGCTATAAAATTTAGGATAGGTCTCACATCCTTAATAGATTTCATTCAACTTTTTCCATAATATTTTAACGATGTCAAGCATCTCCGGCTAGACAACCTAGAACATATCTCACATTCTTGGTGGATTTCATTTGTCATTGTCCATATTAGGCTAGTATATTTGAGCATCTTCGATTATATAACCTAGAACATATCTCACGCTTTTCATGTATTTCATTTGATTTTATCTATAATAGGTTAATTTTGTTAAGCATATCTATTATACAATCTAGGATGGATCTTACATCCTTGGTGGATTTAATTTGACTTTGTCTATAACATGGTAACATCATTGAATATCTCTAAGTATATAACATATGTTGTGTCTCACTCCCTTGATAAATTTGAACCTAAGACATATCTTATATTTTTAATGGATTTCATTTGTCTTTGCCATAACATGTTAACAATATCGAGCATCTCTAGATATACAACATAAGATAGGTCTTAAATTTTTGGCGGATTATTCATCTTTATCAAATGTTAACAACATTCAACATCTTTGACTTTACAATCTATGATGGGTCTTACATCCTCAGTAGATTTCATTTAGCTTTGTTTATAATAGGTTAACATCATTGAATATCTCTGTCAATATAACCTAGGATGGGTCTTACATCCTTGGTGGTTTTCATTTGATTTTGTCCATTGCAGGTTAACACCTTGGTGGAGTTCCTTTAAATGTATTCATAATTGGTTAACATCGTCGATCATATATAGCTATACAACCTAGAATGAGTCTCACATCCTTGGTGAATTTCATCAAACATGTCTATAAAGGTGGAGTTCCCTTAAATGTATTCATAATTGGTTAACACCGTCGAACATCTATAGTTATACAACCTAGAATGAGTCTCACATCCTTGGTGAATTTCATCAAACTTTGTCTATAACAAGTTAATACTCTCAAACAACTCTAATTATAAAATCTAGGATGGGTCTTACATCCTTGGTGTTTTTCATTATCTTTGTTCATAACAAGTTAATGCTATTAAGAATCTTCAGCTAAGCAATCCATGATGAGTCTTTCATCTTTGGTGGATTTCCTTTCTCCTTTTTCATTACAAGTTATGATCATCGAGTGGAGGCTACAATTAACAACCTAGGATAGATCAAGCATCCTTAGTAAAGGACTTTTTGTCCAGCTCCAGTGACACGACCCAAAACGAGTCAACATTGTTTGAGTTACTCCAAATATTTTTTGGTAGCTCTCAACTCGCTTTGTAATATTCTAATTCAAGGTTGGATTGTGGTAAAGGGAATGAAGTGAAATTCAACAAGAGCAATATGAAGTTAAATATATACACTATCACAAAGTGTTGAGAGCTATAAAAAAACTGCATAAGACAGCACAAACAAACACATAAGTACAAACTACATCAAATATAAAAATATCCATCATTGCAGACATAAATACATATTATTAATATACATCTTGATCTTCTTCCTTCTTCATAGATGTGTTAATGCAAGTTATTTTCAGCTTCTCCACTTTTCCAAGCGAGAAATAAAATCTTTACACAGGCACTTGGAGGTGAGTCATACGTGTCGATTTCCATCCAATAGTGCATCATATGAACCACTTTTAAAAAGTCTCGATGGAATTTCTTCTTGCATAATAACTTTTTATTCTGCTCTTCAAGCGCTTACATTTTCACTTGAAAAGCTTTTGCAGTCACAATATTTTAAGTGAGAAAAGCTCATGCTTCCATCATTTCTTCTCAAGCATTCTTCAGCTCTCAAATTTATAGAGGGAAAAAAATCGCCATGATGGATAATTTAGTCTTATACTTTACTAGTTGATCTTCTAAGGCTAATATATGCTTTGCACTATCATTATATATATGTCTATACTCATTAAGAATATATTTGATGTTCACATACTCTACTGGTAAGTGTTGATATCACAACTTTGAGATTCTAGTACTTCCTTTAATTTTTTGGGAGGATTGGATTATTAGAAAATCAATATCTCAAAACAAAAAAAATCTCCTTTAGACAACGTGATTGCACAACTTCAGCACAAAAAGGAGGCACAATATTTGGCCATAAGACTCTGATGGTTGAGCTACATTGAAGATTAAGAAGGTACAATAGTTGGTCAATGGGCTTCGAGGTTTGCATTACACCTGCATAAAAGAAGGCACAATAAATGGCCAAAAAAAGTTTGCGGATGGTGCTACTCCAATGCAAAGGGGGACACAACTGTAGGACAAAGAACTCCATACGCTTCAAAGAGGAAGTGTTTTTTCTCATTTTTTTGTTGGCCTAAATATAAGCTCAAATTGACCAAAAAATATCTAATAGTTGCCAAAATCTAGTTTGTCCTACAACAACCAACACATGTTTTCTGATTGAGTGCAATATAATAAAGTCTACTGTGATCCACAGCTATCGCATGCTGATCCCCCCTGCTTAGCGGCTATCTCATGTCGATCACCTGTGATTTGTGCATATTGCATGTAGGTCACTAGTGAGACACACCTCTGCAATGTTGCACAAATTCTCGTTGCTTGATCTCGTATTGCTAGTCGTCCAATCCTGTGTCCTGCTTCTTCCTTCTGCAGTCCAAAACCAATCGAGATTTGTGTCGTGGTCTGCTACACGTCACCAACCACTAGATCTATCCCACATTGTTGGCTAGTCGATGCCATGACTCGAAGATCTGTTTAACTAGGTCAACCGCTCGAACTTGACTCACAATTAGCCCCTTCAACCATTGATGTCGTTAACCACTGAAGCTGGTTGCCATCTGACACTAGTTGCTGCAGCTTGCAAACATTATCACTATTGTTGTAATTGTTGGCGGTTGTCTATCACTGCCAACCATTGTCAGTTGCTCTCGTTGCCACCATCCACCTCTACAGTCATCGACAAACACCAAATTGTTTAAGATTTTTGAAATTTTTTGGAGAATTTTATTAATTTGATAGTTTTTAAATGGGAAAACAAAAAATTCCAAATATTGGCAAGCAACTGATACAACATCAATAATTTTTACTTTTTGGGATGAATCTCAAGACATTTGGCACAAATCTTTGAGAATTTTTTAACAAGAAACATTCAAACTCAAATTAAAAATCATCCAGAACTATGTTATAAAAAAACATACATTCAAACTGACCAGCTCGATGAGACGACCCTGATGATACTAAAATTGATCCAGTCTAAGTCAAATCAAGCGAGCCTTTAAACCACTTTTGGAAGCTTTGGGTGGTCAATTGGAGGGTCAAATCGATTCAAAATCTTACGAGCTTATAGTTAAATTGTAAGTCCTAATGAGACAAATTTAAGTCGCCCAAGACCACTCAATTCTGACATCATTAAACACTTAAATGTCCATAAATGTCGTATGATCCAAAGAATTACTCTAGGTTATTTGATAGAGTGGTATGGATTTCTTCTTTATTTAAAAGGGATGCCCCTCTCAAAATCTATAAATAAAGCCCTAGTACCTTCATGAAAGGGGACCTAGACCAAAACCTGGGGTGAGACCTGCACCTATGGAAAAGAGGAGGAGTAGAATCTGAGAGTTGTTTGGAATTTAAAGATCTGACTATAACTTTCGCCCTCCATAGCCTCAAGCTACCGTCGACCGTTGTTGACAACCCCCTGCTTGCCACTATGTCTTCTTGCATCGTATATTGACAAGCGATGTCTTTATTGCAATCATCTACCTATGTAGCACCAAACAAGACATCAGTGGTTAATTAATGCTATTGTAGCTCCCCATTACGACCTCCTTGACCAAATGCGCCCTATGTGGTTCACTGCTCATGCACCTTCCAACTACGTCCTTGGTGGCTAACTGAGGCTATTACAAGTTCCAACTATAGCCTACATGACCAAATACAACCCACGTGGCTAATTGCTACTACAGTTCCTAACTACAATATTTATTAACAAATGACACTGTTATTGTAAGCCAACACGACCTACATGACTAGCTACTATCATTTTAGTCCTCCACCACGATCATTACAACCTCCACCCTGCCCTTTGTGGCGAATTGATGCTCTTACAGTTACACATTGCATCTTATGTGACAAATTATTACTGTAGATCCCCACTATGACTTTTGTGATTTGCGGTCTTTGTGACATGCTATAATATTTGTAAGACTGGTGAACTACTGCTTTTCTAGGTACATTCATCGTCTATAATATTTGTGGTGAACTGGTGTCTTTCTAGTAATCAACTATGACTTTTACTACCTACTATTGCTATCATCACCAAACACTACAGTTTGATTGCGGTTGTTATTGCAGAACTATTATTGACAACTATGATTATCAACATTATATATTTTTTTTCCTAATTTAGTAGAAGAGTGAACATATGCACCAATATAATCACATAGTAGACTACGTTAACTGGGCTAGGCCCTATAGTTTTTCCATGTACCAAGGTTTTCCACATAAAAATATGTGGTGTCTTCTCCTGTTATATCTCTTATATTTGTGTGTGTTGAATCTTCGAATAATATTAAAACGTAATTATTGCTCTATCATCGTGAATCTTCCAACATGCAATAGAAGTTATTTAATTTTGCTAACTATAAATTTAATTATAAAATAGAAGTACTCCACTAACATATTCTTTAGGTGATTGTTTCTCTTAACAATATTAAATAAAATCATATTAATAGTGTGTTTTAGGTAAACCATGATACACTGAGCAAAAAGCTCGNCATGCAGGCTTTGATCTTAATAAAGGTTTCATCCAAGTTTCTAAAGTTAAGATGGAAACAAATATATGATCATAAATAATACTTTTATTCAACCAAATATATGGAAGATTAAATTGCTACTTTAGCCTAAAAAGTTCTCTATGCTCACTTTTGTTTTCGGAAAAAATGGATAGCACATGAATTTTGTTAGTCTTATAAAAACGTTAAGTAATGAAAGACTCCCTAGGATACTTTTGTTTCTTGAAATAGTAGTTTTGTTAATACACATTGACAACAATGGTTAGCTAAAAGGTAAACTTACACAAATTCTCTTTCATATTGCTCTCGTTTATGTTTTATTATAGGTACCAACGTTCTTTAGGACTAATATATAAGATTAGGTTGGGGGTAATCGACATGATAGATTTAGAGAGTATGCTGGTGAACCTTGACTAGTCAAGGAATTTGAAGTAAAATGAGGTTGGGAATTTTTTTTAAAAAAAAGTTTATTTATTTAAGTTGAAGTTGAATAGCCTAGTTGTTGTATATACAACCAAAATTGAGATAAAACTCTGTCGTTATTCACCATTGAGGGTTACATCTTCCATTTACAATTCATATATGATTGCGTAAAATGTCAAATTTTTGGTTGGTTATATTTGAAAAGTTGCAATAGTATATGAAGGTATGTGTGAGGATAAAACTTGGCTTCCATTAAAAAGAAGAAGGTTATGGTGGGAATAACATGGTCATGGGTGAAAAAGCAGGAAGAGACTTGGTTTCTAATGAGCTTGTTATGGTATATTATCAAAAGAAACAAAATAGATTGAAAAGATTTTAATATTGTTCAATTTATCAATGATAATGAAATATAATACTTTATACTGAATTATGTGGTATTGATGGCCGCCGACTGCACACCGCCGCTACCACTGTCATCTTCATTTGTCTATTTTGGGGTGTCCGTAGAGTCGCTAGTTTAGCCCTCTCTCTCTGAATAAATCTCACTTTGATCATGTGGATGATCTAAAGAGAGAAGAGATCGGAGGGCTAAGGTATACAATGACGGGGACAAACAAAAGAAACACGCGGGGAAGCTTTCGTAAGGTGAGATTTGTGTAGATAAATCTGAAGTGTTTGGCCAAGGTATAATCGTCTTAAGACACTTTAGAAGCACATTAACAAGGAATACCTTACGAAAGCAAACCCATAATCAGAGATTCATGTTATTGTACCTATTTTGGGGTTCGCTTCTTCCTATACAGGAAAACCCCTATAATTAATTATATCTTAAGCAACTGAGGATTACGTAAAAGAACTCATGATTAAGGTTGTAACTCATCCTTAAAAAATTTAAATGTCATTGTTCTCAAGGAAGACGTTTCAAAAAGTCTTGTCCTAAGGGTAGCGGATGCTTGAAGACTCAGAAGATTCATGTCAAGATCCAAAACTGTCTTAAGGTTTTGTGTCATTGTCAATGGTTTAGTTGAGGGTCATCCTTTGATTTGAGTTTTGAATGTATGCCTCTACAAAATAGAGTTAACACACCCTAATAACAAGCAAAGTGAATCTAGGGTGGCATCCGCCTTCTGTCTTCAGCAGCCCTGCAAAAATAGAGTTAACTTAATTTTTTTTTAATTTGGTTGGTTTGTTGTTTGTTTTTATTTAGGTAAACCTGGTTAAGTTGCCTATGACTTTCCATCCTCTCAAGTTTGTTAGGTTCTCTAATCTACTTAGTTTTGAGAGGCGATCAAACCTACTCTGACAAGAAGATTCCTGCTAGTAACCATGAGTTGCATCATCTAATAAATCTTCTTAGACCCAAGTAGCCCTCACTCTAGAGTTCCCTCGATTCCATCATATTTGGATTTTGTAGAGGCATTCATTCAAAACTCTACATAATATTAAAGAGAATTAAGCTTAACATTAAATATCCAACATATTCGGAGGTCTTAGCTCAACAATCATGAAATATCTGATGAGAAGAAACATCTATTGCAAGAAGAATTTATTTCTCCACTCTACGTAATTCTCAAATCTTTTTTATTAGATGATACTATCCTACAAAACCCTATTCCAAAAGCATTTAAGCTCCTCAACATTAATTCTTATAAAAGGATGTTGATCCTGGATTACTCCTTATATGCAACAGTATAACAATAATTTTGATTATATTTTTCACTTATATTTCCTTATTTTGCAACAAAACCAAAAACTTGATCCTGAAGAAAAATAAGAATTTAACTTTTAATTTATATATATTGGGATACTACGCAAGTATATGTATCGTTATCAAGTAATATATGACTTTTTTGATTAAGACCTGAATATCGAACTCACAGAGAGATTATGCAATATGCAATTTTAGAAATTTTCTATTTTTAAAAAGACAATTATTTAAACTAAAGATGATTCTTGTAGTAATGAAAATTTAAATATTTTTTGGTATTTTTAATATTTTGATTGAGCGATAATAATTTAAAAAGATAACTAAAGTATTTTCAGAAGAAAAGCACTAAAGATGATAAATATCTTTTTTTTTATCATGAATCAGTAATAAGTAATAGGAATTCTGTTATGGAAGTATGCAAATTGTGTTGTGCCAAATAGGAGCAATAATATTATTTACCCTTACTAGAAATGCTATAAAGAACATTGGCTAATTTAAAGTTGCATAGTTATGAAGACAAACTAGGTGGGGAAGATACTAGCCCTCAATCTAGAGTTCCCTTGATTTTCTCCACCTGGGGGCTAACATTCTCGTATTAGAACCTAAAACAAGAAACCAAGTTGGGGGCTTTAACCTGTCACTATAAAATCCTCTAACTCTACACCCTTCAATGAATATTTTCCTATTTATTTGCACTCAATCATATGAACTACATATCATTCATACAACCTCATGTGATTCTTTCCAATTGTTGACTGAGACAATATCAGCCCTGTTCTTACATGTTCTCACAACAAATTTTAACATTTGGGTTGGCCAAATCAAGAACTAAATGAAGTGCATAGATTTAAATCATCGCAACTTCTTCCAACATTAAAGATCAATACTCTTCACAACTTCCATCCAACAATTAATTACTTATCAATTTAAGAAGAAAGATAAAGAAAACTACTTAGAATCCATGGAGAAAACAAAACCACACTTTAGTTTAAAGGTAAAAATTTTTGTCAAACCAACAACAAGTCTCAATTAAAAACAAAATTAGTTTAAAACAAAAGATAAAAACTTATCTCAAGTCCTCCACCAATTCTTGAAGTTCTTTTGAATCTCTTCTCTTTTACAACACTCTCAATATAAAAACTAAAATAAAAAAGGGTGCCTGAAAATCTCTCCGAACTAACTCCCCAATTCAAGAAATTTCATAACTTTCTCTTTTCAAGCACACTTTCAAAGACTCAATCTTTATTCTTTTATAAATCACTAAAAGGTGCTTTGGTATCTCTTCAAAATATGTTTTGATTTGATGTATTTCTCCAAGAGATGCCTCCTTTTGCAATAATTTTTGTCTATGGTGGTTATGACCACCTATTAAGTCAATGGGTGCCTCAAAAATCTCTTCAAAATTCGCAAAAACTGAATTTACTCATCCAATTACTGCCACTAGCGCTTAAGCCCGGCCTTCTCTATTTAACAAGCGCTTAAGCGCCGGATCTGGCGCTTAGGCGCCAAAACACTCTTGCTTAATTTTCTTCTATTTGCTTCAAATTTGATCTTTTTTCACTCATTTCAACATTTTTCACATTTTTATCTATACCTGAAAGAAAAACACACAAATACCTTCCATTAAAGTGCAATGTCTCAAAAATAGGTATAAAAATGCGTCTAAAAACACTATATATTTTAGATGTATCAGATGTCTCAACCATCTTACAAGTATAATTAGCTTCTAATGTACTATTTCATTAAGCTCTCTCCATTAATCTTAAATGCTAAGTGCTTACTTATTTCTATCCAATCCTATGTGGATCTTTCATGCATGTAATGAGCTTTTCAAATTGTTTGTAAAGTAATTCATCATAAATTAAAGGATTTTTGAAGTCTCCACTCATCACTTTGGGATTCATTGAGGGGAAGGTCATTAAAAGATGATTTTTGAAGAATTATTCAATGTGTGGAGTGAATCAACCTTCATTATAGTCTTGAAAGGTCATTCATTTCAACATTATGGGCACAATTATAGTGGGATAATTTTCTCGCATCTTATTCAAGCATCAAGTCAGTGAGAATCAATTCCAAAATAGGGGCAACCTTCATTATAGTCTTAAAATATTGTTCATAGTAAAATCTTAGGTATGATTGTGGTGTGGTAGTCCTCCCACATCCCATTCAAATATCAACTCTGTGAGAACTAATTCCAACTTGGGGGGGGGGGCACTTAGTCTTGAAAGGTCATTCACATCAACATCCCGAGCACAATTGTGGTGGGGTAGCAATCTCATATTTCATCCAGAAATCAAGTCTCCAAGAAACTCTTCCAAGTTTAGGGGTAATTTTCATCACAACTTTCAAAGAAAACTCATATCAACATCAATCACTAACTAGATATGTTTAGCTACAAAATGCTCTCTTTGTGCCCCTTATCATATTAGAGTTTCTCCTCAACTAGGTCAATAAGCTAAACACCTTAATATTTAATGCGTGGGCCACTTTACAGGCTTTTGTAGATAACACCTCCATTGGGGAACATGAAATTAAAGAAAAAAAATACAAAAATTATCGAATCTCATTCTTGACAATGGTTATAATCACATTTCCAAGACATATTATTATCCATCTAGACGTAAACCCCATACTCGAAAAATATATAACATATTTGACTCTTTATTATGGGCTTAACCGGTCTTAGAGGGGCCCAATTCAACCTCTTTCATAACAAGCTACGATTGCAAACAAAAACTTTGACTAGCATCTTTAAATAGGTAAAACTGTCCTTAATAAATTTTATTCAACTTTGTCCATGAAAGGTTAATGACGTTGATCATCTCCAGCTATAAAACCTAGGATAGGTCTCACATGCTTGATAGATTTCATTCAACTTTGTCCATAATAGTTTAACGATGTCAAGCATCTCTGGCTAGACAACCTAGAACATATCTCACGTTCTTGGTGGATTTCAATTGTCATTGTCCATAATAGGCTAGTATATTTGAGCATCTTCGATTATATAACCTAGAATATATCTCACGCTTTTCATGTATTTCATTTGATTTTATCTGTAATAGGTTAATTTAGTTAAGCATATCTATTATACAATCTAGGATGGATCTTACATCCTTGGTGGATTTAATTTGAGTTTGTCTATAACATGGTAACATCATTGAATATCTCTAGGTATATAACATAGGATGTGTCTCACTCCCTTGATAGATTTCAACCTAAGACATATCTTATATTTTTAATGGATTTCATTTGTCTTTGTCATAACATGTTAACAATATCGAGCATCTCTAGATATACAACATAAGATAGGTCTTAAATTCTTGGCGGATTTCATTCATCTTTATCAAATGTTAACAACATTCAACATCTTCGACTTTACAATTTATGATGGGTCTTACATCCTCAGTATATTTCATTTAGCTTTGTTTATAATAGGTTAACATCATCGAGCATCTCCGTCAATATAACCTAGGATAGGTCTTACATCTCTGGTGGTTTTCATTTGATTTTGTCCATTGCAGGTTAACGCCTTGGTGGAGTTCCTTTAAATATATTCATAATAGGTTAACATCGTCGAGCATCTATAGCTATACAACCTAGGATGAGTCTCACATCCTTGGTGAATTTCATCAAACTTTGTCTATAACAGGTTAATACCCTCAAACATCTCTAATTATAAAATCTAGGATGGGTCTTACATCCTTGGTGTTTTTCATTCACCTTTGTTCATAACAAGTTAATGCTATCAAGAATCTTCAGCTAAGCAATCTATGATGAGTCTTACATCTTTGGTGGATTTCCTTTCTCCTTTTTCATTAGAAGTTATGATCATCAAGTGGATGCTACAATTAACAACCTATAATAGATCAAGCATCCTTAGTAAAGACTTTTTGTCCATCTCCAGTGACACAACCCAGGACGGGTCAACATTGTTTGAGTTACTCCAAATATTTTTTGGTAGCTCTCAACTCGCTTTGCAATATTCTAATTCAAGGTTGGATTGTGGTAAAGGGAATGAAGTGAAATTTAACGAGAGCAATATGAAGTTAAATATATACACTATCACAAAGTGTTGAGAGTTATAAAAAACTGAATAAAACAACACAAACAAACACATAAGTACAAACTACATCAAATATAAAAAATCCACCAATGCAGACATAAATACATATTATTAATCTACATCTTGATCTTCTTCCTTCTTCATAGAGGTGCTAATGCAAGTTATTTTCAGCTTCTCCACTTTTCCAAGCGAGAAATAAAATCTTTACACAGGCACTTGGAGGTGAGTCATACGTGCCAATTTCCATCCAATATTGCATCATATGAACCCATTTTAAAAAGTCTCGATGGAATTTTTCCTTGCATACTCACTTTTTATTCTATTCTTCAAGCGCTTACATTTTCACTTGAAAAGCTTTTGCGGTCAAAATTTTAAGTGAGAAAAGCTCATGCTTCCATCATTTCTTCTTAAGCATTCTTCAACTCTCAAATTTACAGATGGAATAAAATCGCCATGATGGATAATTTAGTCTTATACTTTATTAGTTGATCTTCTAAGGCTAATATATGCTTTGCACTATCATTATATATCCATCTATACTCACTAAGAATATATTTGATGTTCACATACTTTAAGTTCCAAGCCATCGAGGAAAAAACTAGCTCATCTCTGGTAAGTGTTGATATCACAACTTTGAGATTCTAGTACTTCCTTTAATTTCTCGGGAGAATTGGATTATTAGAAAATCAATATCTCAAAACACAAAAAATCTCCTTTAGACAGCGTGATTGCATTACAAAAATGAGGGTTGCACAACTTTAGCATAAAAAGGAGGCACAATATTTGGCCATAAGACTCTGATGGTTGCGCTACATTAAAGAATAAGAAGGTACAATAGTTGGTCAATGGGCTTTGAGGTTTTCATTACACCTGCACAAAAGAAGGCACAATAAATGGACACAAAAAAGTTTGCAGATTGTGCTACTCCAACGCAAAGGGGGCACAACTGTAGGACAAAGAACTCCATACACTTCAAAGAGGAAGTGCTTTTTCTCCTCTCTTTTTTTGGCCTAGTTATAAGCTCAAATTGACCAAAAAATATCCAATAGTTGCCAAAATCTAGTTTGTCCTGCAACAACCAACACATGTTATCTGATTGGGTGCAATCTAATACAGTCTACTGTGATCCATAGCTATCGCATGCGGATCACCCGTGCTTAGCGGCTATCTCATGTCGATCACCTGTGATTTGTGCATATTGCATGTAGGTCATTGGTGAGCCACACCTCTGCAATGTTGCACAAATACTCGTTGCTTGATCCCGTATTCCTATTCGCCCAATCCTATGTCCTGCTTCTTCCCTCTGCAGTCTGAAACCAACTAAGATTTGTGTCGTGGTCTGCTACACGTCACCAACCTCTAGATCTATCCCACATTGTTGGCTGGTCGACGCCATGACTCAAAGATCTGTTGAACCAGTTCAACCGCTCGAACTTGACTCACAATTAGCCCCTTCAACCATTGATGTCGCTAACCACTGAAGCTGGTTGCCATCTGACACTAGTTGCTGCAGCTTGCAAACATTATCTCTATTGCTGCTATTGTTGGCGGTTGTCTATCGCTGCCAACCACTGTCAGTCGCTCCCGTTGCCACCATCCACCTCTACAGTCTTCGTCGAACACAAAAATTTTTAATATTTTTTAAAAATTTTGAAGAATTTTATTAACTTGATAGTTTTTAAATTAGAAAACAAAATATTCCAAATATTGGCAAGCAACTGATACAACATCAATAATTTTTACCTTTTGGCATGAATCTCAAGACAATTGGCACAAACGTCTGAGAGAATTTTTTAGCAAGAAACATTCAAACTCAAATTAAAAATCATTCAGAACTATGTTATAAAAAAATTACATTCAAACTGACCAGCTCGATGAGATGACCCTGATGATACTAAAATTGATCCAATCTGAGTCAAATCAAGCAAGCCTTTAAACCACTTTTGGAAGCTTTGGGCGGTCAATTGGAGGGTCAAATCGATTCAAAATCTTACGAGCTTATAGCTAAATTGTAAGTCCTAATGAGACAAATTCAACAAGCCCAAGACCACTTAATTATGACATCATTAAGATAGTTAAATGTCCATAAATGTCTTGTGATCCAAAGAATTACTCTAGGTTATTTGATAGAGTGGTATGAATTTCTTCTTTATTTAAAAGGGATCAAAATCTATAAATAAAGCCCTAGTACCTTCATGAAAGGGAACCTAGACCAAAACCTGGGGTGAGATCTGCACCTATGGAAAGGAGGAGGAGGAGTAGAATCCGAGAGTTGTTTGGAATTTAAAGATCTGGCTATAACTTCCGCCCTCCATAGCCTCAAGCTATCATCGACCGCTGTTGACCACCCCCTGTTTGCCACTATGTCTTCTTGCATCGTATATTGACAAGCGATGTCTTTGTTGCAACCATCTATCGATGTAGCACCAAACAAGACATCAATGGTTAATTAATGCTATTGTAGCTCCCCATTACGACCTTTTTGATCAAATGCACCCTATGTGCTTCAGTGCTCATGCACCTTCCAAGTATGTCCTTGGTGGCTAACTGAGGCTATTACAAGTTCCAACTATAGCCTACGTGACCAAATACAACCTACGTGGCTAATTGCTACTACAGTTCCTAACTACAACATTTATTAACAAACGACGTTGTTATTGCAAGCCAACACGACCTACATGACTAACTACTATCATTTTAGCCCTCCACCACAATCATTACAACCTCCACCCTGCCCCTGCCCTTTGTAGCCAATTGATGCTCTTACAATTACACATTGCATCTTATGTGACTAGTTACTACTGTAGATCCCCACTGCGACTTTTGTGATTTGCGGTCTTTGTGACATGCTATAATATTTGTAAGACTGGTGAACTACTGTTTTTCTAGGTACATTCATCGTCTATAATATTTGTGGTGAACTGCTGTCTTTCTAGTAATCAACTATGACTTTTGCTACCTACTATTGCTATCATCACCAAACATTACACTTTGATTGCGGTTGTTATTGCAGAACCATTATTGAAAACTATGATTATCAACATTATATATATTTTTTCCTAATTTAGTAGAAGAGTGAACATATGCACCAATATAATCACATAGTAGACTACTTTAACTGGGCTAGGCCCTATAGTTTTTCCATGTACCAAGGTTTTCCACATAAAAATATGTGGTGTCTTCTCCTGTTATATCTCTTATATTTGTGTGTGTTGAATCTTCGAATAATATTAAGACGTAATTATTGCTCTATCATCGTGAATCTTCCAACATGCAATAAAAGTTATTTAATTTTGCTAACTATAAATTTAATTATAAAACAGAAGTACTCCACTAGCACATTCTTTAGGTGATTATTTCTCTTAAAAATATTAAATAAAATCATATTAATAATGTGTTTTAGGTAAACCATGATATGGTGAGCAAAAAGCTCAAAAATGTTAGTAGTCGGGTTAGAGAGTATAATACATATTTATATTAAATACTATTGTCAACATAAATTAAAAAGCTATAAATAATTTATGCATTATGCTTGGATAAATGATGATAGACATGACAATAAAAGATACATTTACATAAGCACACAATACTCATCTATTTACATGTCACACCAAAACTTTTATATTTACAAATTTAGTTCTAAAATTTTTAATTTCACATTAAAAATAATCTTATTATCATTTTTTAAAAGTACATATTTTCATGTATAAATTTAATGCACTAGTGTCATCCATGCAAATATAAAATTTTAGATATGAGATGTTAATACACAAGAACTGTGCGCTAAGTATGTGAATTTCCCACAAGAAAAAAAAATTATGTACATATCACTTAATTTCTATATATGTATATATCCAATATCTAAGAGTCTGTTTGGGGCAGCTGTAACTTATTGAATAATCTGCTGATAAGCTAGGTGAGGTGATTATTACAAAATTTTAAATTTTTTTGAAAAGTCATATCGCAGCCAGAATGTTGTCATCACACCTAGATAGGTGCGGTGTGAAAACGTTGTTATCAACATTTTGAAAAACGCATAAGCTGTCAAAATACAGTTTATTCAAACAGATCTGATGCTTTTTAAAAACGCTACAGCACACAATAAGCTTCTCCAAACAGGCCCTAAGCTTTAATCTTTATATATAGCCCATCTTATCTATGCCTGAGAATAGTACATTTAGGCGTTAGTTATAAAATACATGGGAATTGCGGATATACTNTTTTAAGCTGTAAAGCCACGTGGAATCGCATTCCACGTGGCGAATTTTTATTCGGTACCGCATGTAAGGCTTGATGCGGTGCACGTACCGAATAAAAATTCGTGAATATCCCTCTCCTCTCGCAAAATTTTCTAGCTCGAGAGGAAAAAAAGGGTAGCTAGGGGAAGTGGATCTGAGATTTTGTTTCAAGGGGAAAGGTAGGAATGGATCAGATCCTGAACAAGGTGGGTNGCGACACTGTGTCAAGCAAGTCGCTGCAAAGCCAACGAAGTCCCCACGCTTTCTCTGTGAATATCCCTCTCCTCTCGCAAAATTTTCTAGCTCGAGAGGAAAAAAAGGGCATATAGGGGAAGTGGATCTGAGATTTTGTTTCAAGGGGAAAGGTAGAAATGGATCAGATCCTGAACAAGGTGGGTGGTTATTGGTTCTCAAAGAGGGCTAATAAGGAGATATCCTCCGTCGGGGATGACATCAATGTAAGTATCTTCTTCCCTGGCTTTGTTATTGCAAATTACGCGAGTTGGGCTTGGGTTTCATACAAGTGCCCATTTCTCCGACTTTTCAGTGGGATCTTGACCACCCTCCCGTCGTTGGCTTTTGCTGTTGAGCTAGGTTGTTTATAGGTTGCCTGAACAACACCTACGTTTCTTTTTTTATTTATTTATTTTTTTAGTTTCCAAGGAATCGTGATTTATTCAATCCTATTATCTTTTATCGGGCATACATATTCCTGTTCGCTAACAGACGAATTTAGAAACTATAGCAACACCCTGTTCTGTTTTAGTTAAATTTTGCACAGGAAACCAATTAATACTGATTGTTCAAGTGTATAATGATTTTGTTGAACTGTGNTTTTAGTTTCCAAGGAATCGTGATTTATTCAATCCTATTATCTTTTATCGGGCATACATATTCCTGTTCGCTTACAGACGAATTTAGAAACTATAGCAACACCCTGTTCTGTTTTAGTTAAATTTTTTACAGGAAACCAATTAATACTGATTGCTCAAGTGTATAATGATTTTGTTGAACTGTANAGAAGTAACAACTGTGTAGAGCAACCATCCCATGTCAATTTGTTGTCTTAAATGAATGCAGAATCTGAGCACTATTCCTTAAAGTTTTTACGAATAAAAGCAGAAGTCCCAATTGACACCTTTGTGATCCTTAACGGGACAAGTATATTTTCTTATGTAGTTCAGTATTGTCCCAAAGCAATGGAAAAACCCTCGGTACTTATAATCTTAATAATCATGAGTGTAGTTGTGCTGGCATTACTTGATCTGATATGGTTTGAGTTAAGACAATTGATTATTGTAGGTTTCAATCAATATCATTGACTTTTTTTTTCATTAGGGACCTGTTGATTAGTCTAAGACAAATGACAACTTGGCTAATGCTAAGTTAATTCAGCTATTTGCAATGTCTTAACCTAGTTTCATTCTATATATTTACGTAAATCCTGTAAAGACTGTTATTATTAATTCCACTTACATATAAATAATACTAATCTGGTTTATATGGATCGTGGAATCAAACATAATGTGTATCTGATGCTCTCCATGACGGAGTTGGCTTAACTTTGGTTGAGAGCTTTAAGCCCACGCCATGCTATTAAACTTTATTCGCTAAATCTAGGTCTTACTTGCTGAGTATTGTAGCATGATCCAAAACTAGGCCTCCTTATGGTGTGCCAAATCAGACATGTATGAGGCAGACCTCGGTTTTTTGTAGAAAGGCCGAGTTCATATACCCTATTGACAACTTGAATAAGACTCAATTTAGAATTTTAATGTGTAACCATCTAATTCCAGTCTTATTTAACTTACATAGTCACCTTGTCTTTCTTGACTAGTTATTATAGACTTCATATAGCCAATCACCTTTGATAAATTATATTTGAACTGGTTTACTCAATTGGAGAAGCAATGATATACTCAAGTTCAATTAAACATATTCAAGTTTTAGCAAACCTATCTTGATGTTAGGCTCCACTTATTCAAACCTAGTTTAAGTTTAAGGGATGTCAACGCAAATGCACACAAGTTAGACCTGTTATAGTTGAGCATTTTTAATTTTCTTAGAATGAAATCAATTTATGAAGTATACATGAGTTTAGTCTTGAACTCATCCTGAATAAATCCGATGGACACATTCTTTTTTTGATTAGTGCAACTTCCTGGGTGTGACCACACCAGCACAAGTGCACCAGATCCCATCAGAACTCCGCAGTTAAGCGTGCTTGAGCGAGAGTAGTACTATGATAGGTGACCTCTCGAGAAGTCCTCATGTTGCACCCTTCCATTTAACACTGTCATTGCTAGTCACAAGCCCGGATGTGAAAAGTGGAGGGTTGCGTTAGGTAGTCGACAACCAGCGTAAAACTTATCGAAAAAATCATGACATGAATTATTTTGATCATTGTGTAAGTGCTAGGGCGTTCACTGGAAGTGACACACTGTATAGCTTGAATACAGTGAAAAGTGTGTAAAGGCCGTTACACCGGCGACCGAGTGTAGTGTCAAATAAACAAGAGTTCTCACATTACAGACTGATGCGGGTAAAGAAGTCAGTTCATGAAACTAATGAAACTAATATTATGATAAGATCTTGGAATATAAGTACTCTCAATGGTAAATTAATGAAATTAGTTGATATTATAATTCATAGAAGGATTAATATTTTATGTATTAAATGACTTGGAGAAAAGGCTAAGGAGATTGATAACTTATGTTTTAAACTTTGATATTCTAGTAAGAGTCGCATTAGAAATGGTGTAGGTGTAATTATAGATAAGAGTTTGAAAGATAATATTGTAAAAATTAATAGAGTTGGAGATAGAATTATAGCCCTTAAGATTATCATTGATACTTAGATTTTTAATATTATAAGTACTTATGCTTCTCAAGTAGGTTTAAATATAGAGTCTAAAGATAAATTCTGGAATGACTTAGATGGTTTAATACAAATAATACCTCTTGAAGAAAGAATTTTTACTGGAAGAGATTTAAATGGACATGTCGGTGGAGTGGTAGAATATTTCAGAATTATTCATGGTGGCTACGGTTTTTGAGTGACTATTGAAAAAAATAGAGTTATTTTAGATTTTGTTTTAGCGTATGATTTTGTTATTACTAATACTGCATTCAAGAAAAGAGATTAACATCTTACTAAGAATGAATCTAATAAAATCAAAATTGATTATTTTCTTATGAGTAGAAGAGATCGCCGAGATTGTAAAGATTGTAAGGTCATTCAAAGTGAGATTTAAGTACCTAATATCATTTATTAGTTTTAGATTTTAAGAAAAAAGGTGTAAAATAAAACATATTAGAACTCATCATCGTAGAATTAGATGGGAAACCTAAAAAACACAAATAAAATTATTTTTATGAGTAAAAGTCAATATTTCAAAATTTAGGATGCTCATGAAGAAGTAAATGCTATGTGAGATAAAATAACAAACACTAAACAAGTAGCAAAAGATGTACTTAGAGAATCAAAAGAAAAAAGTTTTTATAAATAAAAATAGCTGGTGGTGGAATAATAATGTTCAAGAAAAGATAAAATATAAGAAGTTATATTATAAACATTGATTTTAATGTAAAATCTTAGGGAACTGAGAAAAATGTCTAACTGCTCGCAGGGAGTCTAAAAGAACAATCTGTGACGCTAAAAATTTTATTTTTAATGATATTTATAATAGATTAGATACTAAGTATGTGAAAAATATATGTATAAACTAGCCAAACAAGGAGAAAAGAAAAATTTTAACTCAAGTAAAGTATATTAAAGATGAAAATCAAAAAGTATTTTTCTCATAAAAAGATATTCAACATAGGTGTATGAGTTATTTTGATAAAATTTTTAATGAAGTTTTTTGAAAATATGATCGAACCTAGTGATCTTAATATCGTTAATAATAATAAAACGTTTCATTTTTTACCGTCGCATTAGTAAAAAGAAGTTGAAGTGGTTTTAAAAAATCAAGGGTGAAAAGTTAGGACCTGATGATATCCCAATTGAAGTGTGGAAATATTTGGGAGATTTGGGAGTTTCTTGGCATACTAAACTTTTACTGTCACATTAGTAAAAAAGAAGTTGAGGAGGCTTTAAAGAAAACCAAGGGTGGAAAATCTGTAGGACTGATATCCCAATTGAAGTGTGGAAATATTTAAGATTTGGGACTTCTTGGCTTATAAAACTTCTTTAATATTATTTTAAAAACTAAAAAGATGCCTGAGGAGTGGAGGGAGAGTATTTTGGTCTTTAATATTATTTTAAAAACTAAAAAAGATGTCTGAGGAGTGGAGGAAGAGTATTTTGGTCCTGATTTGGGAGTTTCTTGGCTTACTAAACTTTTTAATATTATTTTAAAAACTAAAAAGATGCCTAAAAAGTGGAAGAGTATTTTGGTCCCCTTTTTTAAGAATAAAGGGGATGCACAAGAGTGTGCAAATTATAGAGGAATTAAACTGATGTGTCATACTTTAAAATTATGGGAGAGGGTAATGGAACATAGGCTAAGATATATTACAAGGATTTCTCATAATAATTTGGATTTATGCCCAACAGGTCTACTATGGAGGATATACATTTATTGAGAGGTTTGATGGAGAAGTTCATAGATAATAAGGAGGATCTATATTTGATTTTTATTGATTTAGAAAAAATGTATGATATGGTTTCAAGAGATATCTTTTGGAGAGTTCTTGAGAAGAAAGGTGTTGATATGACTTATATTCAAGTCATTAAAGTTATCTATGTTAGAGCTGTTACTTGTGTTCGAACTAAAGGAGGATTGACCAAATATTTTC
>JXCR01073585.1:586196-598921 GCA_002079205.1 Phalaenopsis hybrid cultivar | reverse complement strand
GATTCATGTAGCCGACCCCACGTAGTGGGATTAAGGCTTTGTTGTTATTGTTGTAGTGCAACTTCCTTGTTCTCATTTTGAAAATAATAACTAAATCCAAAACATGTCAACCGCTTCTACCTTGGCACACCCCTCAAGCAATCTGGCTATCGTAGCCCATAACATGACCTTCAGTAGCTGCCTAAAATACTTTCCACATACACCTATTCTTATTTCCCTCGCTCATCTGTTTGCAACTCTCTTTAAAGGCTGCAACATTACTTGCTGCTTTTCTACTCTTACGTACAAGCAATGAGAAATTGGCCGACATAGAGGGTTTGGTAACGATGACATACTCTCATGCTACCTCCTTTTACCCTCGCTATGTTCATTCCCTTACTATCACTATGGCCCTAACATCTCATTCCCTAGCACCTCCTTTGCTTTGGTGAGCCAACTACTAAAAATATTACATGCAGATAAAGAAGTGAATGTTACTAACAAGTTTACTAATATTAATTGAAATATTAGAATGAAAAATGTAGAATATTATGATTGAAAATTCAATCTCTTGCCAAAGTTAGAAAACATGAATTGAAAGGAAGTCAAGGCTTGTGCTCTGCACAATTTCCTTAGAACCTAGTCACTTCGTATGCCTTATCATGAGCATCTGTCTCCCTAAATGCAAAGGCAATCAAGCAGAACTTACGCCCTAGAATGACTACTTTGGCGAACTTGAATTGATGTTTTCACAGTCATTTGAATGCTTAAAACATTAGAAAGAACTCGGGTCTAAGAAATTGGAAATGAGAAATAAAGCTTTTATTTTATTATTATGATTAATTTTGGCTTTTATTAGAAATATTTGAGAAAATATCTTTATAATGTTATCGTTGAATCCCAAGTTGTCCTTGTGGAGACACACTTTAATGGTTAGAGCGTAAACAGAAGGGGGAAGAGATAGAGACAAAAAACAAAGTGTAACTTGAGAAAATGAGTGCGCCCCTCTTTATTTATAAAATGACCCCTACTTTAATCAGAGGTGACTTGAATTTACAATTACATTATTACCCTTACTCCCTTATCAGTTAAAGGGTGTATCAGATCTTTTTCATGATAAGTGAGTAGTTAATCTAACCACCTCTCTAGTACAAAAAATCGAACGGATGCGACTATCATGAATATTCATGATTATTGAATCTTATAACCTAAATTACTTTTGTCTTTAGTTGATGCTCTCTTAAGCCTTGGTTAATTTTATCGATAGGCTGGGTTCTGACGATCGTTTATATTTGATGGATATACCGGTCAGCTGATCTGACACACTTGAGTTATCCAGTCGTTTCATACAATTGGATTCTCTTTACGACCCTCCACGTGGCATTCCAAATGACGACAAAAGTGCTCCTTTGAACCTCTTGATCCCTCTTAGGTTCGTGCTGTCATTTTTTCATGCATACATATTAGATCCCTGATTTTTCATAGTAATAGTTACAATAAGGATAAAAAATGATTGAATTAAAAAAATTTCATTAAATAGTAATTTCAACGGAATGATTACTCCCTAATTTTGTGCTAAAAAATCTCTATAAATAGAGCTTTTAGAGCCTTTTCTTCTCACTCAAATTTGGAATCCCATATGTCACTATGTCTGGCATGAGAGTTCTATATCATTTTGATGATGGGGGTTTCAACTCCCCCCTCAGCCTCTTCCTCTTCCTCTTTCTGCGAGTGAAAGGACGTAGAGAAAGATGGTAATTGTAAAGAAGAATAAATGAAATGACCTATAGTCGATTTAAATGACCAAGTCGCTTCTTTCGCTGGTCCTAATATCCATCATCCAAAAAAACCTCAAGCGTGGAGAAAAGTCATCAGGAAACTCATGCTTCTCCCCGAGTGCTGCTCCGATGGTCAAGGAAGAGATTCGTCAGGTCGATCCGATCACCCAGGAGGAGGCTGGGGCTTTGGAGCAACTCAGTATGAAGATAATCACCGTCGCTCTGCCTCCGCATGAAGTGAAAACAATGTTCCCATCGATGATTTACCCAAAATTTCCTTCGAATTGAGTTGGTTGTTAGGTATGATCGACTCTGGTTGCTTTTGATCTAAATTTCACCCTCTCTGAAATTGTACTTTGATGTAGGTTCAAATGTCGTGGTTCTGACCTATGAGAATGTTCAGTCGATCGATGTTGCTGCTAATCCCTCTTCAATCTTGATGTCTGCTCTTGAACACCCGATCAGAAAGAGTTAACAACTGCTCGGTGAAGTTGTTAATCGGTTTGCCGACCTTTTTACCACCTCCCAAGAGATGAATGGCGCCGACCAAAAACAATCTTCCGGGTCGTTGGAGTGCAGAGTGAATGAAATGGTAGATTCCTTTGAGCGGGCAGCCGGAGTATCGGATAGTGACATCGTACAAGATCCGCAAGCTCGTGTTGAGAGGATGGAATGAGGAATGAATTTTCTTTGTGATGAGATGATAGCTCTCCAAACAGAGTTGCAGGTTGGTCGGGCACAACAAGAAATCGATCGGGGGAATCAATTTAAATTAATAGGGTCATTATTTAAGTGGCTGCTTTGCCGAGGGCATTTCTTGGCTGAAGTGGCCGAAGATTCCTTTGTAAAATATTTCCTTTCCGAAANGGGCACAACAAGAAATCGATCGGGGGAATCAATTTAAATTAATAGGGTCATTATTTAAGTGGCTGCTTTGCCAAGGGCATTTCTTGGTTGAAGTGGCCGAAGATTCCTTTGTAAAATATTTCCTTTCCGAAGAGCTTTCTGTAACCATTTGTATTTTTAATGAAAAATTTTGTTTTCTGTTCATATGATGTGGTGTGATCTTTTTCAAATATTGAGGTATTTTGAAATGATGAATTTCGGGGTGTTTCGACGTTCGCGCCCTTCCTATAATTAAGTCAAGGCATATAGTCTCGTGCTATGCTTGAGACCTCTCCATTGCTCCTCTAATCCCTTTTCACTTTCTTCCCCCTTTTATGGCTCTCAAATATTCTCTTAAGCTTTTCGGCATTTCTTCGACGGTCGATTCCTCTGTTTTGACTGAGGATGATGTGCAGAAGTTAGCGAAGGAGTATGTATTCGATGATACAATAAAGATTCAAGTCATTAGAAGTTATGATCGAGCGACGAGCAAATTTGCAGATGATCTGATATTCTATAGGGATAAATTCCGATGTGGTTTAAGGCTCCCGCAGTGTACCGAATTAAAAGGTATCTTGTGGTTTAAGGCTCTCGATGTGTGCCGAATTAAAAGGTATCTTCAATTTGTACGAAGTGATCCCTGCAAAAATCTAGTCAATTACTACTTCTCGTTCAAGATCGACAAGGATGACCTAGCTCAATTTTCTGCCAGTTATAGGCTCCAATTATTGGGGTTAGACAATAAAATAAAATATTGAAAAAAGCAGTATCTGGTCGGTTCTTGTTCGACAATTGGGGAATCAACGTTACTACTAAAGATATGTCAGTGAGTAGAATTAGGACGCTTCCAAAGCATCTTGTTGTCGACGAAGAAAATATAGAGAGGCGACCACTATCAATACCCTAATATACCGATCAAAAAGTTGACGACTGGGTCATCCAATGAGACAAGTTCGGCCATATGACAAAAGAGCAATGGGGGCCTCAAATGTTAAGGAGGCTATTCGAGTAAATGAAGCTGAAGAGAGAGCTACCAAGAGGAAACTGATGGGGAGCTAACGCTTTCGAAAAGAGGGCATATATAAGGAAAATACAGGAAGATTGTTGCCGTCGGTGCGGACACCACAGGTGCGGAATTCATTTTTTCTAAACTTGAAACAACCGCCGTGCTACAAAAAGTGTCAACCGGGAGATCACCATTATTGCCCAAAAATCTAAAAACTTTCTACCGAATGCAGTTAGACAACCCGATCACCATTTGTACTTAAATCAGATGTCGTTGAAGACGAGCTTCCAGGGATGAAGTTGGAACATCAAACGTTCTCATCTACTTTGCAACCCATCGATTCTCGCCAAACCGAACAATCTTATCTAATATATCTGCGAGGGCGAAAGCTACCCAACACTTTTCGATTGATTTATTCGAGTCTGCATCAGGAAGGGGGGAAGAGCATGCCCTCTAGGCAGATCCTCTACCACCTCTTTATGAAGAATTGCGACCCTCTGGTGTAGGGAGGAGAGGAAAGACTTTGATGGAAGGTTTCAGATGCTCCTCCCCCCTTCTTTGAAAAGAAAAGGCACGCCTTTTAAGTGGCTTCATCGGCACCGATCATCTGTTTTTTGTGGGTGACTCAACAAAGGACTCGTTTCCTGATTCTCCTGAGGTTGATAACATTCCTGCGTTGTTTTCATTGGTCATGTGGTTGAATATGTTTGAAGAAGCTTTGAAAATGCTCGACCATGAGGAGCTTCAATAGCATTCGACCCGATATCATTTGATGGTGATGGAAGCTGCTCACCTTCAATCTTTGGTTTTTACTGAATCCAAGCGATCGTAAGCCAAGGTTGAGCATAAGGTGGCAATCTTGGAAGACCGGCTGAAGGAGGAGAAACAAAATAGGAAGATCACTGAGGGTTAGCTCAAACTTTCTCCTGATGGGAAAAAATGATAGTTAAACTTCAACGAAAAGTTGGCTTCATTGATGAAAGAAAATGAGAAGTTGAAAGTAGCTTTAGTGAAGGCAATTACTCAACAAGAACATTTAGCTGGAATTTCTCTGCAATTCCGCAGGGGCATGTTGGTTTCGACCGAAAAGTTTATTGAACATGGGCTTGTAGGCCCAAAATATGCCGATCTGAAGGAATTCTCTGCTCTTTTAGTTCCTTTCGTTGCAAGGGAAAAAAATACATGTGCAAGAAGCTGAAAAAGAAGAAGAAGATTGTTCGACGACTGTCTCGTCTTTTGCGCTTGGATAGTCCTTTACGTTTTTGCTCTTTTTTTTTAACTTTCTTAGTCAAGTTTTTTGTAAAGAAAGTTTAGCAAAGGAAATTGTTGTAAGGTTTTGTCTATGAAATGAAAGAAATCTTTCCGACCGAATTTTAGTTCCCGATTGTTTTTCCTTACATTGTAATGTTTCTTATATGTTTATGTTTGTGACATGTATGTATTTCACCGACCGTTTGCTTATCCATAAGGAGAGTTTTTGCTCGTCCTGTGGGAGAGTTTCATTCGTTCTATGGAGAGTCTTTCACTGTCCCGTAGGAGAACTTTTCGCTCGTCTCATGGGAGAGTCTTTCTCATCGATTAGAAGTCTTACAACACCATTTGATAGTTAAATTCATCTCACGGTGATCCGAGTTCACCAATTGTTGAACTCTCGAGTTCCCTAAGTGTCATTTAGATGTGCGTTTACACAGAACTAGCTAACTTATCATAAAAAAACATAAATTTACAAGTATTTTGAAACGGTGCTCTTTCGAACAATAAAATGTTTGTACACCGAATTTCAAAAGAAAAATATCTTTAGTTTGTATTCACTCCACGTCTGTGAGAGTTCTCTCTCGGTGTTGGTCTTAGTTTGTATTCTCCATGAGATACTCGCTGGCTAATGATGTATGGTTTACAATAAGTTTGATCCAGTTTGACGATCTCCTGCCCGCAAGCTGCTTGGTCGGCTTTCTTCAGAACCAAATCCTCAGTGGCAAAGATTTTCTCTCATCATACTTATTAAAGTACCTGGCGATACGCCTCTAGAATTTTTCTTGTCTAAGGGTTGAATTTGCTCGTTTTTCTTCTATCAAATCGAGAGCAAGCAAGACTCATTCATTATTGGCTTCTTGCCATTTGACCAGATTTTCTTCGTCGAATGTAGAGGCAGTAACAACTCTCTGGCTATGATGATTGTATTCAACTGACAACATCGCCTCCATCCCCATGTGTTAACATAAATGGTGTTTGACAGGTCGCCGTCGAAGTTGTTGTTTGGACAACTCAAAGGATGGATGTTAACATGTCTTCCCAATTTCCTTTAGCTCCTTCAACTTTTTTCTTAACAAGTTCATAATGATCTTATTGGCTGCTTCCGCTTGCCTGTTTGTACGTGGGTGTGAATTGAGACAAACTTCGGATCAATTCCTTGACTAACGCAAAAATCTTTAACTTATTGGTCAACAAACTGTATCCCATTGTCTGTAATGATAACAACCGACAAATCATACTGATAGATGATATCTGTCCAGATAAAATTTCGAACCACTTCCGCAGTGATTCGGGCAAGTGGCTTTGCTTCGATCCACATGGAAAAGTAATCCACGACGACTTGTAGAAACTTTTTGTTGGCCTTTTGACGGCAGAAACACTTCAAGAATATCCAATTCTCAGGCAGCGAATGACCAAAGATTGGTAAACGAGTGAAGCTTGAGTGCGTGCTGATGATGTAAATGTGCATATTTCTGGCATTGTTCGCATTTTATTGAAAATTCTTCAGCATCTTTCTAGAGCATGGGTAAAAATAGCCTTGTTCTTGAACATGATAAGCCAGGCTTTTGTCTCTCGATTGACTTCCACACTCTTCGGAATGTACGTCCCGAAGGGTGTCTTCTGCTTCATCTTCTCTTTAGACATTTTAGGCACATGAAAGTGACGACAATCTGAAGAGTTTTCCTTTGATCTTTAAATACAAAACGGCTTTAATTTTAAAACGTCTTGGATCTATAATTTCTTCTGACAATACCCCTTTTTGAGGTATAGGATGTAAGTGAACGACAATCTTCAGTCCAACCTTTATCACTTTCAGTTGAAGCCTCCATAGTCTTAGATTCTTGAATTGCCGGTCGGATAAGCAATGTCGCTCCTCCTAAGCTTATGCGCTTAGATAGGTTGTCGATGACCTGATTTTCTTCTCAACCGACATGCTCGATTTTGAAGTTGGTACACTTCTTGATCTTTTATTTGACTTTGCTGATGTATTTGGCCATCATTTCATTTCTAGTTTCAAATTCTTCATTTATTTGGTTCACGATCAATTGTGAATCTGACTTCACAAGAAAACTTTAAATGCCTGTCTCATATGCTAGGCACAATCCCGCAATTAGAGCTTCATACTCCGCTTGGTTGTTGGTAACTTTGAACTTAACCCCGATCGCATAGTAGAGGTGTTATCCAATCGGGTTGCTGAAAGCCAATTCAAGCCCTGCACTCGACTGTTTAGAAACTATGTTGGTGTGTATGATTCATACCTGGTCGTCATTTGTATTTCCATTGCTCAATTCAACTGCCTCAAAAAAATTCTCCAGGAAATCTATGATTACCTGTGCTTTGATTGCTGCCTGAGGCATATTGCAGATGTCGAACTCACTGAGCTCTACGACCCACTTAAGGAGCCTACCGAAATGTTCCTGCCATGTGAGAATGGACTCCAAAGGTTGATCTGTGATGACTATAATTGGGTGCATTTGGAAATACAACTAGAGCCCGCGAGTGGAAACAATTAAGGCTAAAGTTAGTTTTTTCATCATTGGGTATTTGATTTTGGTACCTTTGAGGACTTGATTGGTATCATAGACGGGAAATTGCTTTCTTAATTCTTCTCTGACCAATACTGAATTGACAACTTATAGGTTTGACTCCCAGGTGTAGTGAGAGTTCTTCAGCCGGTTTTAGGCTTTGAAGGAGTGGTTGTGTTGCCAATGAATCCTTCAAACCTTTTAAGGCTTCTTTACATTTGGCCGACCATTCAAAATATTACTGATGGAGAGAAAATTACCACTAGCGAATCAAGTCCTCCGTTCAGTCATTGAGACTCTAAGGGGGTCATTCCTTGCGTTTCGCGATATACGTGTGGCCGCTCATATTATTGAGCTGGTCGCTAGTCAGAATATCGAGTCTGACCTCCCTGATTTTTATTTTTATCGCCTCGCCGGTTGTCTCGGGGTGATTGATCGTTATCATAACGGGAGTTACCAGATGAACGCATATTACTCTTCGCCTTTCATCTCTCATCTCGGGCAATTCTTTTCTTTGAGCGACGGTCAGATGTCTTTGCCTTCTGCTCAGAGGAGCTAGTAAAACGATGTAATTGTTGGTCATTTTCAGTAGTTCGTAGAGACTTGGGCTCACACAAACGTAAATTAAACTTGAAGCGAGCTCCACTCACTCCTTGAGTTGGGGCTTTTTGTGCGATTATCAGATGCAAATCATGCACTTCCAATATTTCTTTCTGAAAGCAGGTAATGTAAGATCAAAGACTTTCGGTCTCACTCTGCTTGAGCTGTAGTAGGGTTCGTGGTTTCTTCTTCGGCTTCTGGGAGCCGGCTAAGTGGGTCACAAACACTTTCTTGAACTCAGTGAAAGAAAAGATTACCCGCACCGGCAGGCTATTGAACCACCTGAGGTCCGACTCCTTTAGCGTGGTCAGCAATAATTGACACTTCATAGCGTTGTTAATTCTCAGCATTCTGATTGTCGACGCAAAAGCAGCTACGTGATCAGTCAGATCATTCTTGCCCTTATAAGAATCCCAATAAGGGGGTTGGAACTTAACCGGGCGGATTGACTTCCTGAATCTGCCAAGTGAAAGGACCATATGGGAATGGCATTCAGGGCGCTTCTGCCTGTGTCGATCGATTCCTCTCCATCAGTAATATTATCATCATATTGGAGATTTTCTCGCTCTTCGGTTACTAGGACTACTCTTCGACTGCCAGGGGCTGATGGTTCTTCTTGGGGTTGAACCCGCGAGGTTGGGTCCCGTGGGACTCTACTTCCAAGGGTGGTGGTTGATCTCGCCCTCGAGAAATTGCCTCTTGGAGGGCATCAAACCGACCAACCATCTAGTTCCGCAACTACTAAATTTGTTATTGCACAAATTCTCGTGTAAACCTTTGCGATAGTGGTAATTTTCTCGATCTTCAGTTACTGGGCCTACTCATCGACTGTTAGGGGCTAATTGATCTTCTTGGGGTTGAACCCCTTGAGGTTGGGTTCGGTGGGACTCTACTTCCAAGGTGGCAATTGATCTCACCCTCGAGCAATTACTTCGTTGAGGCATCAAACCAACCAGCCATCTGGTTTTGCAACTCCTAAATTTGTCGTTGCACAAATTATTGTGTACACTCCATTGCGACAGTGTCTCTTCGGCTAGTTTCTCCTTGCAATGCTCAGCTTCTCATCCGTGGCATGCCCACGCTCACCGCACCACATTTTAGGATGTTGAATTCCAAGTTGTCTTTGTGGAGACTCACCTCGAGGGTTAGAGCATTAACAAAAGGGGTCGAGATGGAGACAGAATGATAGTGCAGATTTGAGAAAATGAGTGTCCCCCTTTATTCATAAAATGACACTTATCTATAATCATAAGTGGCTTGAATTTACAGTTACATTATTACTCTTACTCCCTTATCAGTTAAAATGTGTATCAGGTCTTTTTTATAATAAGTGACCAGATAATTTAATCACCTCTTTAGTACAAATAACTGAACAAACGTGACTATCATGAATAATTGTGACTATTGATTCTTATACTTAGCCGTTAACATAACCGACTTTTGTCTTAGTTGAAAGCACATAAGCCTTGGTAATTCTATCGGTAGGTTTGGTTCTTTCGATATTTTATATTTGATGGATCTATCGGTTGGCTGAGCTAATGTGTCGAGTTAGCCGGTCGTGAATTTCGATCGACGATAAGAGTGCTCCTTTGAATCACTTGATCTCTTTGAGATTTGTGCTGACATTTTTCTTGTATACAGTTATAAAGCTTCGACAGGTGAAGGATTTAATCTCATTGTTTACAACTTTTTAAATTTTATAGGAATTTATCTCATAGGTTATAACTATTCAATTTGATAAGAATTAATGCATAATCCACAATTTTAATTATCAATTTTTTATTCAGTGAAAGCTACAAATTTTTTTTAAATAATCCTCCACATGGATAAAGTTGATTGATGACATAAAAAACAAAGACTCCGCCTGATGATAAAATACAATTTAATAGATAAATAGGGCATTAATCGCCAGTGATTTGACATACTCTCTATAACTAGGTTGCCCCATTAGTTTTTTTTTTAATTATTATTTTTCTTAAGGTTGTCCCTTTTAACTTTGATCGTGGGACCACTTGTTTTTTAGGTTAGATTTCTGTCGTTTTGATTTTATACTTTCATTCGCTCAAGTTTCGTTCCCCTTAGATGAATTTTTATCAGGATCCTTTTTCAACCTTTTGGTTAAGGTTTTATGATGTTCTCTTTTGACTTAATATAGTCAATAATTGTGGTTCTAGTTAAGAGTAAGTTTTGAATGGTATTATATTGACGACTTATGCTTTTCAAAACGCCTTTGTATATAATATTGTATGCTCTATCAATAGTGGATTGATTATCAAAATGATGCATATTTAGCGTATGCTTTGGCCAATTAAGAATATCTTTCTAATATTGTTTAAACACTCGTCCTATTTCCCTCATTTATTCAAGTCTATAAGTTCAAATTTTATTGTAAATCTAGTTATTATCACTTTCCATGAGCGATACAAGGGCAAAGATTGCCTTCACTGGTAGTAGATCAAGTAGATTCACGAGCAATCGAGCTTATGACTAGTATGCAATTGTATGATTTTTTACTTCATAGGTAATTATGGCAATACTCATGACTATGGAGTGCAACATACTAAATACCCCATTGTTCTTGAAGTATAAAATAATTGAAGCTGGATGTTCCCATTGTTCTTTAAGGATAAAATAATTCAAGCTGGATGTTTGATGTTAAAGGTATTAAAGTTACTAGTGGTTTTTTATTTACAGGAAAGGTGTAGTTTATTATAGTAATCCCCCAAGCAAGTATTAAGAACTAGATCCATGATGAAATCTAACTTTGTAGCCTTGGATAAATGTGAAAAAGAGTTCAAGGGCTGCACATTATACATACACTAAAATTCACAATTTAATATTGGCATGGCACAAAAAAGTACAACAGTAAATTGAGATATGTACATTATGTACATTTTATTGTTAAACATTTTCTTTTAATTAGAATCATAGTAGTTGAATAGCTAAAGTTAAAGGGGAACATAATAAATCCATTTACCAAAAAATTGAAAAGAGATGTAGCTGAGAAAATATCAAGAAGAATGAGACAAGTTGTGAAAAGATACAATTGCTATTTAAGAAACCAACCTAGGTTATTAGAAATTGTAAGACTGAGGTTCAATGGGATAACCTAATTGCAGATACTTTGTAGATCACTTTGGGGTTTATCTTTTTGTCTATTCCTACGAGGAACACAATCATTGCCGTTAGTGAAAGGTTAAGCTATGCTTTTAGTTATGCTTATGCATATATAATTCTAGTGTGAGGTCACTTGAAAGAATTATGTAGAGCTCATTTTCTTAGAAATTCTTATAGAACTATAAGAATATTCATGGTCAAAATGAACACAGTGAGAACTAAAATTATTTCTTTAAGATATACTTATATCATCAGTTACAAAACAATGAACAATTGTGGATATATTCTAATAAGAAAATGTTCAAGGGTTAACACCTACTTCTCTTATATGGGTATTAACCAAATGACTCTATCACTAGGTCATGCCTTTGTGCTTCCATTATTCCTGATTAATTTCAATAATGTGGAGTAGTATTAAAAAAAATGATTTGTAACCTATGGGTGATTGAAATGATCAAAATTGTAAATGGAATTTGAAAGGTTGTAACCTATGGAATTAGAAATTTTAACCTATGAAATCGATTCCTCAATTATTCCAAGCTTTGTCATATCGTTTGCAATAATCTCTATGAAGAAATTTTCTCCTACATTTCAAATAACTAAAAATTAGATGCTTTCTTTTGCTTTTCTTGCTTTTAGGCTTAGTTTTATCTTGAGTTCTATGTGAAGCCATATTTGAGTTCACCAGAGTACTCATGGTGTTGCGAAGTTTTGCCATACCATCATTACACCTTAGGAGACAAACTCTTGTGCTATCCTCTAGTACTGGCGAGCGAATTTGTTTTAGGGGAATTCATTTGGACACGTTTCAATTTCTTTGCAGTTCTTTTTTTTAGATTCCAGTTAAAGGGTGAAGTTTAAGTTGTAATATTCTATATTTTCACTCAAATATTTCCATTGATATTAATAATGTTCTTTTCTTTTCATTTTTTTATTGGCATGCAATATGTCTAACAATCTTAAAACGTGTTGGTTTCATTTCAGATTTGGTAAAATTGGAATCTGTCCGAGAACATTTGTTCTGCATTTATCATATGTTTCTAGTATTTCATCTGGTGTTGAGATTTTATTGTTTTCTTCTGTAGGATGCCAGAGTCACCCTAGAATAAGCACATAAGAATGTTCATTTTGTGACATTCTTCCTTTTGGCCAGCTTTCATTGTTTAAGCTAGCAAAGTCTGGTGGTAAACAATCATTCAATCAAGCAAGCCTGTGAGAAAAAAATGATAGGATGACTTGGTCATAAGTCAAGGGCTGGCGAGTCATACAATGGAACTTAGTGTTAGCATAATAATCTAATTAAAATGAAAAGTTAGCCCAGTTTTATGATTAAATTGTGAATAATCAAATAAATTCCTAAAACTATCTTTAAAGTTGAATGTAGTTATGAATGTATCATGTTGTTTACGTTCTGATACAACTGAAAAGTGGCATGCATAGTTTGAAACTTCTTTATTTGAGAGTCGACAGGATAATTGAAAAATCCAGCTCTCTGTATTTTCTCTTGTAGTTGTTCTCAAAATTGATCTCAACTGAAAAAATAACTTTTTATCTTCCGATATTGTCATTGCTAATTTTTTC
>JXCR01073585.1:549472-583779 GCA_002079205.1 Phalaenopsis hybrid cultivar | reverse complement strand
ACATATTATATATATATATATATATATTGTTTTGAGGATTAAATAGCAAATTTTTGCTGATTAATATTTATTAAAAATTATGCTTATGTGATATATTTATGATCAAGTAATGTATAATAAATAATGAAGGTTATTTTTTTTTCCTTTTTCCCACACCAAGAGAAGAAAACCTTTCAAATCTCATGAGTCTCATCCCTCAACGTTTTAACTTGAAACGAAAATCACAAATCACAAATCCTAGTGATTCACGACAGAAAAAAAGAAAAATAATGAAAAAAAAGGTGAAAGGGAGTGCCCAATCTTCGTCGCTGGCAACCTACGTCATCGTGAGCCAGAGTCGTTGCTGGGATGATGCCAAGCGCAGCCACCATGGGGCAAAGAGGAGGCTCGATCGCGAATCGCGATAAATGGTGAGAGAAAGAGATAAATAAGGCTATGTTTGCAGCAACTATAACTTCTCAATTTTTCAGTTGTAGTTGTGCTTGCCCCAGGAAGTTGCTACGGGAAAGCTACTATGGGGAAACTAGCTGCTTGTTTGTTGCAGCTGTGTGAAAACAGCTGTGTGACAGCTGTTTTTGAAAAATTGATCATTCTGCCCCTCTTCAATAAATTTGTTTGTAAGAAATCTGTGACACTCACTTATTTAATAATTCAGAATCAGAAATGAAAAATACTGATAAATTTATTTGAAGTTTATAAATATGTTCAAAATAATGATGAATTTATTGGAATTCATTATTAGTTTGAATTGTAGTTGGAAATTTGAATTCCCTGCTTCCAACATATTCTCAACAATTTCAAGGTACCAAATGCAATGTATAAGGCAAACTAGAGATTGTAATATCAAAATTCAGTGCTTCCAACATATTCTCAACAGCTACAAACTCCAACTTTATTCAGCTATGCACTTAGCGCTAACTCCAACAATAAAGAAGATTATCTGAAATGCTTACTTGCAATTAGTACAAATATTTTGCATTAATTGTAATCTGCCTGAATAAAGTACAATAATAAAAGAGAGAAAATACTTCTTTGTTTACATTATTAAATGTGTGGATTATTGATGATTTTATGGCTGCTTCTCTAGCCTTTTATGAAAGAAATTATTGTCAATGCCTTTAAAGGCTGTTTGGTATCCTATTTCAGGCATAATTTATGCAACAGTAAGAGAGTTTGTGGAACTTCAAATAATATTGTTTTGAAAGAATTTCATTTAGTCATGTTATTGTTTGGAGAAATAAACTATAGGTAATGATCAAAGAGTATCTAATAACATTCATAAAGCAATTTATTCATGCGGGAAGGCTGAAGAATTCCACAATTGCTTAATGCAACACATTACTCCATAATAAAAGAGAGGACATAATTTCATTTCATCATTTTAAAGACAACTTTTTCTGACATTTATCTTTTTTTGTTCTATCTTTAGAGGCATGCATGACAAATAAGGACTTAAGAACCTTTTCAAAAAAGAGTAGAGCCACTATATGGAATTATTTTTCCTCAACTGTTACAAACTGAAAAAGCTTCCTGGGAAAGACGGAATTCAAACACGTAGAAGTTTTTTTGAATTGTTGGAATGGCCGTCAAATTGAGTATTACACGTAAAAACAATAGAAAATTACAGATACACACCTCACTTCACAGTGTGGATCATGAGTGCAAAAAAAGTCTAATACTATTAAAATGGTGATTAATAAGATGATTATATTAATTTTAGCGTTCAAACGGTGTAGCTCCCGTGCTAGACTTTCCCAAAATGATGTGCTCCATTCCTGATCACCGTCGTCATGAGAATCCTCCGAACTGTCTGCCCAACGGAAGAAGTGACACTGTTCTGCGATGTTCCGTGGGCAGCTATAAAATTTTCTGCCATAGATGTACGGCTGACGTGACGTCAGTAGAGAAGTTTGGAGGCCACATTGGCAGAGCAATCGCCGGCCTGTCCCTGCATTCCTTGAGCTCATGTTTTCTTGACTGCAACGGAAGAAAAAAGAACAGACAACTGTTGTTACGAATAAACCCGCTTCAACATTATAGATGCAGTGAGATGAATAAATACAGTAAGCGGTGACTCAAGCAAACTTCCCTTACACCAAAAACACAAAGATGGCCACTGATGTATGAAAAGGAATTAATAGGAAAAAATTCCTCCATGGATCGTTTTCTTTAGTGATCATATTTATATGTNTTGGAATGGCCGTCAAATTGAGTATTACACGTAAAAACAATAGAAAATTACAGATACACACCTCACTTCACAGTGTGGATCATGAGTGCAAAAAAAGTCTAATACTATTAAAATGGTGATTAATAAGATGATTATATTAATTTTAACGTTCAAACGGTGTAGCTCCCGTGCTAGACTTTCCCAAAATGATGTGCTCCATTCCTGATCACCGTCGTCATGAGAATCCTCCGAACTGTCTGCCCAACGGAAGAAGTGACACTGTTCTGCGATGTTCCGTGGGCAGCTATAAAATTTTCTGCCATAGATGTACGGCTGACGTGACGTCAGTAGAGAAGTTTGGAGGCCACATTGGCAGAGTAATCGCCGGCCTGTCCCTGCATTTCTTGAGCTCATGTTTTTTTGACTGCAGTGGAAGAAAAAAGAACAGACAACTGTTGTTTTGAATAAACCCGCTTCAACATTATAGATGTAGTAAGATGAATAAATACAGTAAACAGTGACTCAAGCAAACTTCCCTTACAGGCACAAAGATGGCCACTGATGTATGAAAAGGAATAATAGGAAAAAATTCCTCCATGGATCGTTTTCTTTAGTGATCATATTTATATGGGGGCAATGGTCTAAAAAATTGTAAACATTATCACTTTTTTTTTTAATATTTATTAGAAAGTAATAATAATAATAATTGAATGGCAATAAGGGGTATTATATGTGATGGACCTAAACAGGATATATAATGAAGCTGCAAAAATGAATAAAGGTATTGCATCGCTTATATTAGCTCTTAATAAGAATGCTAAAAATGAATTGCATCACGTATATGTAAAATGAGAAAAGCTATGTATAAAGTATTGGAGTACACAACTATGTATTCTTGTTCTCATCATGTAGAGGTATGCATGCTATCCATATCTAATAATTCCTACATTGATTGAATCATTAGGTGATGGGAATAGTTCTTCTCTGAATTGTCCTATAACCCAAATCACAATGATCATAATCAATATCCTCCACAATCATGGCTTCCAATTTCAAAATCAAAATTTGCCATGGATGTATCTGATCTATGGGTGTGTTAACCATCCTTTTTTTACTAATCATAATAGGAACCTTGAATCATATTTTTAGTTAAAAGTGCCAGCTTTTTTCGCAGCACGAAACAAAAGCTCCTCAATCAAACTTTGGGCAGGATCACGTTCTGGAAACCTTTCAATAAATCTTTCAACATGCACAACTACTTCCGAAGTGCTCATATACTGATAAAGACCATCTGATGAAAGCACCAAAAGCTAATCATTTGGTCCCAATTTATGGTGACAAAGAGAAAGAACACAGGAGACATATGGTGCAGTTCCAATGAATTCATTCCTGAACATTTCTAGTTACCCATCATTCCACTTGGCCCGAAATAGAACAAAATAAAAGAGAGAAGCCATAAAAATCTTCAGTTTAATGAAATGATATTATAAAACACAATTAATATATAAGAGGGTATATCATTAAAACCAAACTAATGAAAACACAAATTACAACAAGTTGCAATAAATAATAGAGAACGATATATACATAGCACACAATCCTTACGTATTTACATATCTCACACAAACTTCCATATTTACATGCATAGCATTTCAGTGCTTCANCAGCATGTAGAGGTATGCATGCTATCCATATCTAATAATTCCTACATTGATTGAATCATTAGGGGATGGGAATAGTTCTGCTCTGAATTGTCCTAGAACCCAAATCACAATGATCATAATCAATATCCTCCATAATCATGGCTTCCAATTTCAAAATTAAAATTTGCCATGGATGTATCTGATCTATAGGTGTGTTAACCATCCTTCTTTTACTAATCATAATAGGAACCTTGAATCATATTGTAGTTAAAGGTCTAGAAAATAAAGCTTGCCAGCTTTTTTTGCAGCACGAAACAAACGCTCCTCAATCAAACTTTGGGCAGGATCACCTTCTGGAAACCTTTCAATAAATCTTTCAACATGCACAACTACTTCCTCATTGCTCATATACTGATAAAGACCATATGATGAAAGCACCAAAAACTGATCATTTGGTCCCAATTTATGGTGACAAAGAGAAGGAACACAGGAGACATATGGTGCAGTTCTAATGAATTCATTCCTGAACATTTTTAGTTCCCCATCATTCCACTTGGCCCGAAATAGAACAAAATAAAAGAGAGAAGCCATAAAAATCTTCAGTTTAATGAAATGATATTATAAAACACAATTAATATATAAGAGGGTATATCATTAAAACCAAACTAATGAAAACACAAATTACAACAAGTCGAAATAAATAATAGAGAACGATATATACATAGCACACAATCCTTACGTATTTACATTTCTCACACAAACTTCCATATTTACATACATAGCATTTCAGTGCTTCGAAATCTATGCATGAAAATGTGTATTTCACTTTTAAAAAGTGATAATAGAGCTATTTTTATATAATACTAAAAAACTTAGTGTTATGTGCATAAATATAAAAGTTTAGATGTGAGATCTGCAAATGCATAAGAATTGTGTATCATGGATGTAAATGCCCCTAAAAAATAAACATCGAAGTTTTCTCGAAAAATTTGCCAGCCTTGTGAACTCATTCTCCACTCATTTCAACTAAGAATTTCCTGTGTTGCTAAATTAATAGTCAATTAGAAAATTTCAGTTGTAACTAAAATTGCTCTTTGAAAAGAAAAAAATAAATATTTGGGTTCCTCTCCACCCTCACTCAAATGCTCTAAATTCCCTTTATTACAGTTGATCAATTGAATAAATACTTTGCTTCCATACATAAAAACCAAAAAGAAATATATGCAGAATGAACAGTGCTACTAATCCAAGCTATTTGCTCGAGTGAAGTTGTGGTCATTAATTTACAATAATTAATGATACACAAGACTAATATCAGAGAGATTAATCTGAAATCTACCCGAAAACAAGTCTCTTGGACTTTGATTTAGACAAAAAAACAGACGTTGCAGCAACGTTGATGCAGTAATTGCAGTAAACAACAAACCAAGTACAGATTCAGAAGCATAATTAAAAAAAAGAAAGACACAAAACAGACTTTTAAATTCCAAAAACTGCACTATATGTGACCAATTAAAATCCTCAGCAGGCAAAATCTTTAGTAAGTAGCTAAACTTGCAATTCAATGATTCCTCTTCAAGCCCTCCATCGAAATTCATCAAATCCCTACTTGAAGTGAGTTGAAAATATAAAAACTTCCTGTGGCCTTAATTTTTGGATATACAATCTCTTCAAACCATCAATAATGGAAGTGACAGAGCTTAACGGAATCTACAAACTCATCGCCAAAATATGATCTCAAAAGAAATGAACATCCAAAGTCGAATGGAAGATGGTGTTTGAAACTTGGGAAGGCCTCTATAAATGGTTTATGAGACAGATGAACATGCAATTTCCCAAACATGTTTATGAGATTGATGATCAAGGTACGAACACATTTCCATGTACAGTTTCAATATTAATGTTCAAAACATTATAGTTTTCAGTTCATCCAAGAATGACCAACTACATCACTTTCATTTATTATTCATGATGTTATGGAAACAATCAAATTTATTTCAATATTCCAATGTGTGAAATCATTATTGACACAGTGCATTTTTTGGGATTTATTGACACACTTCACCTATGACACTATACAAGTATCTATGTAATTCATGATTTTAAAAGCCTTTCCAGGTTGAATCCGAAGCATCCCTCATCGTAACTCAAGTAGTTAAGCCCATCAAATTCTTTAGTGAAAAAGTAAACAAAATTTGGCAAAAATGGTCAACCCACTAATAGGACTTATAAGCGATTCTACAAGCCTAGAAAAAATAAGAACAATACTTGATGCATCAAGAGTTTATACCTTTCAAAAATCACAAATTTGGTTATTATTGACTGCTTATGGGATGCAACGGTTACCACTGCATTCATGGGACGCCCAAGCAGCTCCAGGTTTCAAGAATGATAATAGGAGGCATCTATGAAGGACCATCAAATGGGATCCTGCTCAACATTGCAATGACTTTTATCCATTATGTCCAAAAATAAGATACTTGTAGTTTTTTGGTTGCTTCTCTCCATCATGGATCAAACTCATTGAAATGTTGAGAAGGATCCCTTGTAGATAGTGGGGTCTCTAAAACATAGCATTTAAACTTTTGTAAATGTTCTATTTAAGTATATAGGTTTTGTGAACTATAACAAAGATTCCCAAATCCTAAGTGGTGTCAAAAGAGGCAAACTTTGCATTCTTCATTAGCAATCCTCTCAAAAGTGGACTTGCAAACTTATTTTCTTTTTTTAACATTAAAGAAGATCATTTTCAAGAAATAGTAAACCAACATTCTATCACCACCAACAAAACAATATGAAAATATGGAAAATTCCATTATGTAGCTACCTCTTTAACTATTTGTTTACCAGGATCAACTCTATTCTTTCATTAAAATAGCCACATTAGAAGTTATAAAGGATTACTGCCATCCAAGTTATAAAATCAAATCACCGAAAAGAAGAATTGCAGTTGACAAAAAATAGTTTTAGCAACATTTGAATAAACTAACGAATTTTAATAAACTACAAGTAATAAAATATGCTCCAATCATCCAGCCACTATCACATCAATAATATGTTCCCTCAATGATGTCATCTCGCTTGCACCTTCCCCGTCAGCAGAACAGCAGGTGAGCGCCAACTCAGCGGCGACTCGGGCCTGCTCACTCTTTATTGAACCAACTAATCCAAAGAAGTTCAGCATTGGTATCAAATTGGTTTAATATGTTTAAAAAAGGATTTGATATTTGCATAATATCTTCGGGCATTAGTGAAACATGAATACATGAATTAACTAAACAATCTAAATAATCCATCGAGAACCATTAGAACCAAGCTTTTATTCTCTCTTAATAATTTGGTTTCAAATAAATCCACCGTGTGAAACATGAATCATGAATACATTTATAGTCTCTATAACCTAAAGGGGAGTTGCATATCTTGATTATACAAGACTTCGTGCATGATTGATTGACCCAACTCTGCATGGGCTCATTAAATTTTTCGTATCATGTTAGTAATATAATGGAAATGAGCTTGAAATCATCCCATGGGGAAAGAGGTGGTAGAAAGTTCAAGCCAAACGTATTAGTTTCAAAAACCCTAATTCTATTAAAAAAATGAAAATTTTATAAGTGATTTTTTTTTTGTTTTTAAATTTTTAAGAAATTTTAAATGCAAGAGAAACTTCCTATGGAATTTTTGTTCATAAAATCAATAGGATTAACTTGGTTTAAAATAATACAAGTTGTCAATAGAGAGTAATAAAATAATAAAAGTACTCATTACAAAACCCTAAGCATATTCTATACTCATAGGCATTTCAAAAATGGTATATGCATATTTCTCTATTGATTGTGTAGTTTTAAGGAGAATATGTCTATTGTCCTAAATCTACATTTTCAATTTCTTATGTCAATATGAACTCCATCAATATCTAAAATTCAGACTATTTTTTAAACAATAACATGGACACTACTAATTGTTGAATGACATTTGAATTTTATAAATGACATTGGAACGTGTATAACTTTAAACCTAATTCTAACATCAATTCTTTTAAACTCAGAGATCCATACGAAATAGAGAGTCTAGCCTAGCATGAAATATAATAATATCAAATAAACATATTTATTGCACAAAAAAAAGTGTGACTTAAAAGTGTTGAAATAAAGATAAACAGAATAAAAATGAAAGAATTTGATGATTTCTCTAAGATCATTCACTGAATTGTATTCTTGCTCCATTAATAAAAGCAAACTCACTCTCAAACCCTTTTATAATAAACTTTCTCACACTAAGCACTCATTCTAGGCAATCACACTAACTGAAAAATACTCTTGCCTTCCCCTCTCATAGTCTCTCTAGCCTCCTCTTTTATAATACATGCTTATAAAACTTCTTCCCCTCTATAAATTATAAATTTGACCTTCAATAGTTGTCATATTGGGGTCATCATGCGGTGACTCTATAGTTGGGTGTCGCAACACTGACTGGTGGTGTTGCAACTCTAGGCTCCTGACACTGCAAATCTTTTGAGTAATGATGTTGATCATAAATAACAGCGTGGTGCTAGATGTGGTGGCATTGTAACACTAATCTATTTCATCCACTTGCTTGACATGGCTTGGCATGGTCTTGACAGAGCTCCATGGTATTGATTCTAGGCGCTGAGGCATTGCATTTAGCACTTCAACATTAATCAAGTGGTGTTTATGCATTAATCTCTAAAAAAATCACTAGGGAGCTTTGAGCTTGTGTTGTGTAAGAGAACATAAGAAAAATAACCAAAATATGTGTTTATGCTTAAGGGTTTTCTATGATTTATGTGTAATTATCTATTATATATGCAATTCTCCACCCCCCCCCAAAGAAATATCATAAAAATTTGGTGAAGTTGATCAACCATAGCACAGGATAAAAATGCCTCAACGCTATGGACAAAATTCTAATTAAAATATTTTTCGAGAGCTCAATAGCTAAGATTCAAGTGATCAACATCGTAGTGCTAATTTTAGTGCCACAGTGCCCGAATGCAACATGAAGTTGCCAAGAAGAAGCCATGCAAAGCCAAGTGGATGAGAAAAATCTAGCACCACAACACATTGTACTGCTATTACAACCAACCTATTAGATCAAGATATAGACAAGACAAAGCCGCGACATCAAGAACCTAGAGTTGTAGCACTGTTGCAAAGTTCCATAGTTTTATATTTCAATGTCACAACCCAAAGCTAGTGCCACATCGCCTTAAGTGTAGAGGTATGATTTGATGACCCTAACAAAACAATTATTGAAGGAAAAATTCACATTCTTGGAGAGGGAGTGATCCTTACTGGAATTTCTATATAAGGATGGTGTTGAAGAGTTTGTAGATGGTTAAAACTAATATTTCATAAGTATTTTTCATATTATGATGCAGAGAGTGAGTCCTTACTGTGAGAAAGTCATTGTAAGAGAGTTTAAGTGAGACTTTGCATTATTTTGTGAAATAAGGCTATGATTCATAGGAGATCTTGGATAATTCACTAGGTTTTATCTTATCTTTCTCTTATTTCTTTATTTCAACATTTGTATTCTCAAATTGTTTGATTGCAAGAAAGAATTCTATGTAGTTTTATTATCTTATCATGCTAGGCTAAACTCTTTTATCCTTATAGAATTTCAAGATAAATAAAATCAATGTAGATTAGGTTTGAGAATATAAAAATTTTAAAGAGTTGTTTGTGAAATTCCATTTTTTTTAGCAATTAGAAGTGGTCATGCTATTATTTAAAGAAAACATGTAGATTTGAGATATCCACAGAGTCATTCTCCTTAACATTTTATAATCAATAGGGAAATGTACATGTTCCAATTTTGAACCACCTATGAGCATACATATGACTTAGGGTTTTGAAAATTAGTATTTTTGTTGTTATCGATGGAGGAAACTATTACTAGTGTCTATTTACAACTTACATTGTTTAATTTATTGCGTTAAATTTTTTAATTCAAAATCCATAGGAAGTTTATCTCACAATTGAAATCTCATTATCAGTAAAATCCAAAATAAAACTCTTGAAACTTTCAATTAATTTGAATAGAATTAAGATTCGTTAGACTAGTATCCTTAATTTCAACTTTATTCTCTTATTATCACTAACAATACTGCCAAAACTTGACCCGATTCAACACAGACTCACGTAAGTGTATGTATCATGTATGTAATATATGAATTTGTGTCAAAAGTCATCCCATAGATATAAGAAATGAATAAAGATGTAATCAAGGACATCAGAATAACAAACCCCAATTTTATTCAAAGTAATTGAAAGTTTAAAAAGTTTTACTTTGATTTTTTTCTAAAAATGAGATTTCAAATGTGAGATACACTGCTTACATATTTTGTGTTTAAGAAACAAATCAATAAATTAGATTTAAATAATGTAAGTATCCATTAATAATATTTATAGTTAAAGGCCTCCATCATTAGTAACAAAAATACTCATTTTCAAAAGCTTAAGCAATATTTATATACTCATAAGAACTTCAAAAAAGAAAATGCACATTTCCTTATTGATTGCAAAGTGTTAAGGAGAATAAATACGTTATGAAACTTCGTGTGCAAATGTAAACTACTTTGATGTATAAAATTCACATGACTTTTTAAACAATAGTATGTCCACTACTAATTGCTAAATGAAAATAAAATTTCACAAACGACTCTTTAAAATTTTTAAATATTTAAACTTATTTTTACATTTATTTTATTAAACTTAAAATTCCATTGAAAGAAAAGAATTTTGTCTAACATGAGAAGAGAAACAAATTATATAAAATTGTTTATTATAATTAAATAAAGTGAGAATATAAATATTGAAACAAAGAGATAATATATGGAAGAGATAAGACTTTGTGAATTGATAAATCCTCCAAGTTCTCCATTGAATCATATACTTGGTTCACCAACACAATGCAAAATCTAACTTAAACTCTCTTATAATGAATTTCTCACACTAAATACTCACTCCTGGTACTCACAATATGAAAATGCTAATGCAATACAACTTTTAGCCTTCCACGCACTCTCCAACACCATCTTTATATAGAAATCCTATTGAGAACTGCTCGCCATCCGAGAATTCAAAATTTTACTTCAATAACTATCTTATTGTGTCATCGTATCACGAATCTACAGTTATGGCCTTGAGGTATTGGCTCTTTGTTGTGGCATTCAAATTTGGTAATGTAGTGCTGGGTAGTGGCATTGCAGCTCAGGATTCCTAGTGTTGTGACTGTGTCTTCTCTATCTTTTGGTCCAAGAGGTAGGTCATTGAGCAATGAATGTGATAACACCGGGGTGTTGGATCCTTTATATCAACTTATCTTGGAATAAATTGATCATGCTACATGTAGGCATTGTGGCCTTAAAGGCATTGAGCTTTTGGAAAAAAATTTTACTAGGCAATCTAGCTTTAGCACCATAGTGTTGGTACTTAGTGTTGCGGTGATCTAACAAACTTCACTAAACTTTTTTTATGTTTCTTTTTAGGGCATACTTGCACAGAATACTCAAGTATGCAGAAATTAAAAAAAACAAACTCTAAATATAAACATCTATTTATGATTAATTTTCTTAAGTAAAAATTAGACCTAATTATTGATCTCATTTTTGGTCACATAGGACTTGCACGGACATCACCCCTTGTTTCAGCACAACAAAATTGGTCAAAAAACTCAACCTGCCTTTTTTTGGTCTGGCATGGTCACGCTAGGCTTGAGCATGACCATGCTCGAAAGTTCCTCGGTGTGGTCACGTCTAGCCTAGGCGTGACCACATGCAAAAGTTCCTGGGCGTGGTCATGCTAGGCCTGGGCGTGATCATGCCCAGGAAAACTGTCTTGACATGTCAGCAATCTGTGACCTTAATCCAAGGATTAGGCCTTGAACAATCATAATGTTTTGTCGGTGATGATCCATGGCTCATTAACTGTTCGATGAATCACTACCATCGATGCACCACATAATCAGACGGTGACGGAGGACCCTGTCACCGCCTTCCCAACCTATACATAGGCGATCTTCGAAGCTCTCCAGGACACACCAACTCACTCCTATATACTCCTCTACAATCCCAGTTCTTTGGCAAGACAACCCGAGCAGAGGAAGAAGAAGGAAAACAGTGCTTCGACCAAGTTTCCTCCTCCTGTCAGCCTTTTTCTTTCGAGAAGCTTCCTGCTTAATTTAATTTAAGCATTTTAATTTTTAAAAATTTGTAATTATTAAATCTAAAGTTAAATTTTTTGGCTAGATTAATCAACTCAATAGCCTCAGACTAGGTTTGGGTTTAGGTTCGACTCAAGTCAGTATAAACCCAACCAAACCCTAACTCACTTAGTTAAAACCCTAAACCTTACCTAGGTCTGACTCAAACCAGACCTGACCCGAACCCAACCTAATCGTGACTCACTTAGTCAAAACCCTGAACCTAACCCAGGTTTGACCAAAACCAGACCTGACTTAAGCTCTAACTCAGTCAAAATCCTAAACTTAACCCAAGCCTGACCCAAACCTTAGCCTAACCCGGGTCTGACCAATGCCCTAACTCACTTAGTTAAAGCTCTAAACCTAACCTAGGTTTGACTAAAATCAGACTTGTCTTGAACCTTAACCTAACCTAAGTCTAGCCCAGATCTAACCTAACCCATACCTGACCCAAACCATAAAATAAACCTTAAACCTAAACTAAAACCTAGCTCAAACCTGAACCTAAATAAAATGTCAAACTCAACCATAGACCTAACCCAACTTAGGTCTGACCCAAACCCAACCTAGGTTTAACTAAAACCCAACCTTAGACTTAACCCAACCAAGATCAAACCCAAGCTAACCCAGGTTAAACCCAAGCTTAACTCAAGTTGAACCTAACTTAACTCTAGTTAACCCAAATCAAACCTAAGCCATNTATTTCAATATTCCAAAGTGTGAAATCATTATTGACACAGTGCATTTTTTGGGATTTATTGACACACTTCACATATGACACTATACAAGTATCTTTGTAATTCATGATTTTAAAAACCTTTCCAGGTTGAATCCGAAGCATCCCTCATCCTAACTCAAGTAGTTAAGCCCATCAAATTCTTTAGGGAAAAAGTAAACAAAATTTGGCAAAAATGATCAACCCACAAATGGGAATTATAAGCGATTCTACGAGCCTAGAAAAAATAAGAACAATACTTGATGCATCAGGAGTTTATACCTTTCAAAACTCACAAATTTGATTATTATTGAGTGCTTATGTGATGCAACGGTTACCACTGCATTCATGGGACGCCCAAGCTGCTCCAGGTTTCAAGAATGATAATAGGAGACATCTATGAAGGATCATCAAATGGGATCCTGCTCAACATTGCAATGACTTTGATCCATTATGTTCAATAATAAGATACTTGTAGTTTTTTGGTTGCTTCTCTCCATCATGGATCAAACTCATTGAAATGTTGAGAAGGATCCCTTGTAGATAGTGGGGTCTCTAAAACATAGCATTTAAACATTTGTAAATGTTTTATTTAAGTATATAGTTTTTGTGAACTATAACGAAGATTCACAAATCCTAAGTGGCATCAAAAGAGGCAAACTTTGTATTCTTCATTAGCAATCCTCTCAAAAGTGGTCTTGCAAACTTATTTTCTTTTTTTAACATTAAAGAAGATCATTTTCAAGAAACAGTAAACCAACATTCTATCACCACCAACAAAACAATATGAAAATATGGAAAATTCCATTATGTAGCTACCTCTTTAACTATTTGTTTACCAAGATCAACTCTATTCATTCATTAAAATAGCCACATTAGAAGTTATAAAGGATTACTGCCATCCAAGTTACAAAATCAAATCACCGAAAAGAAGAATTGCAGTTCACAAAAAATAGTTTTAGCAACATTTGAATAAACTAACGAATTTTAATAAACTACAAGTAATAAAATATGCTCCAATCATCCGGCCACTATCACATCAATAATATGTTCCCTCAATGATGTCATCTTGCTTGCACCTTCCCCATCAGCAGAACAGCAAGTGAGTCTCCAACTCAGCGGCGACTCAGGCCTGCTTACTCTTTATTGAACCAACTAATCCAAAGAAGTTCAGCATTGGTATCCAATTGGTTTAATATGTTCAAAAGAGGATTTGATATTTGCATAACATCTTCGGGCATTAGTGAAACATGAATACATGAATTAACTAAACAATCTAAATAATCCATCGAGAACCATTAGAACCAAGCTTTCATTCTCTCTTAATAATTTGGTTCCAAATAAATCCGCCGCGTGAAACATGAATTATGAATACATTTATAGTCTCTATAACCTAAAGGGGAGTTGCTTATCTTGATTATACAAGACTTCATGCATGATTGATTGACCCAATTCTGCATGGGCTCATTAAAGTTTTCGTATTGTGTTAGTTATATAATGGAAATGAGCTTGAAATCATCCCATGGGGAAGAGGTGGTAGAAAGTTCAAGCTAAATGTATTAGTTTCAAAAACCCCAATTCTATTAAAAAAAAAATGAAAATTTTATAAGTGATTTTTTTTTGTTTTTAAATTTTTAAGAAATTTTAAATGCAAGAGAAACTTCCTATGGAATTTTCATTCATAAAATCAATGGGATTAACTTGGTTTTAAATAATACAAGTTGTCAATAGAGAGCAATAAAATAATAAAAGTACTCATTTACAAAACCCTAAGTCATATTCTATACTCATAGGCATTTCAAAAATGGTATATGCATATCTCTCTATTGATTGTGTAGTTTTAAGGAGAATATGTCTATTGTCCTAAATCCACATTTTCAATTTTCTTATGTCAATATGAACTCCATCAATATCTAAAATTCATACTATTTTTTAAACAATAACATGGACACTACTAATTGTTGAATGACATTTGAATTTTATAAATGACATTGAAACGTGTATAACTTTAAACCTAATTCTAATATCAATTCTATTAATCTCAGAGATCCATAGAAAATAGAGAATCTAGCCTAGCATGAAATATAATAATATCAAATAAACATATTTATTGCACAAAAAAAGTGTGACTAAAAGTGTTGAAATAAATATAAACAAAATAAAAATGATAGAATCTGATGATTTCTCTAAGATTATTCACTGAATTGTAGTCTTCCTCCATTAAAAAAAGCAAACTCACTCTCAAACCCTTTTATGATAAACTTTCTCACACTAAGCACTCATTCTAGGCAATCACACTAACTGAAAAATACTCTTTCCTTCCCCTCTCATAGTCTCTCTAGCCTCCTCTTTTATAATACATGCTTATAAAACTTCTTTCCCTCTATAAATTTTAAATTTGACCATCAATAGTTGTCATATTAGGGGTCATCATGTGGTGACTCTATAGTTGGGTGTCGTAACACTGACTGGTGGTGTTGCAACTCTAGGCGCTGAGGCATTGCATTTAGCACTGCAACATTAATCAAGTGGTGTTTATGCATTGATCTCTAAAAAAATCACTGGAGAGCTTTGAGCTTGTGTTGTGTAAGAGAACTTAAGAAAAATAACCAAAATATGTGTTTATGCTTAAACGTTTTCTATGATTTATGTGTAATTATCTATTATATATGCAATTCTCTCCCCCCCCCCTCCAAAGAAATATCATAAAAATTTGGTGAAGTTAATCAACCATGGCATAGGATAACAACGCCGCAACGCTATGGACAAAATCCTAATTAAAATATTTTCCAAGAGCTCAATAGCTAAGATTCATGTGATCAACATCATAGTGCTAATTTTAGTGCCACAGTGCCCGAATGCAACATGAAGTTGCCAAGAAGAAGCCATGCAAAGCCAAGTGGATGAGAAAAATCTAGCACCACAACACATTGTACTGCTATTACAACCGGCCTCTTAGATCAAGATATAGACAAGACAAAGCTACGACATCAGGAACCCAGAGTTGTAGCACTGCCGCAAAGTGCCATAGTTTTATATTTCAATGTCACAACCCAAAGCTAGTGCCACATCACCTTAAGTGTAGAGGTATGATTTGATGACCCTGACAAGACAATTATTGAAGGAAAAATTCAACTTCATGGAGAGGGAGTGATCCTTACTGAATTTTCTATATAAGAATGGTGTTGAAGAGTTTGTAGATGGTTAAAAGTAAATTTCATAAGCATTTTTCATATTATGATGTAGAGAGTGAGTCCTTAGTGTGAGAAAGTCATTGTAAGAGAGTTTAAGTGAGAGTTTGCATTATTTTGTGAAATAAGGCTACGATTCATAGGAGATCTTGGATAATTCACTATGTTTTATCTCATCTTTCTCTTATTTCTTTATTTTAACATTTGTATTCTCAAATTGTTTGATTGCAAGAAAGAATTCTATGTAGTTTTATTATCTTATCATGCTAGGCTAAACTCTTTTATCCTTATAGAATTCCAAGATAAATAAAATCAATGTAGACTTAGGTTTGAGAATATAAAAATTTTAAAGAGTTGTTTGTAAAATTCCTTTTTTTTTAGCAATTAGAAGTGGTCATGTTATTATTTAAACAAAACATGTAGATTTGAGATATCCACAAAGTCATTCTCCTTAACATTTTATAATCAATAGCGAAATGTACATGTTCCAATTTTGAACCACCTATGAGCATACATATGACTTAGGGTTTTGAAAATTAGTATTTTGTTGTTATCGATGGAGGAAACTATTACTAGTGTCTAATTACAACTTACATTATTTAATTTATTGCGTTAAATTTTTTAATTCAAAATCCAAAGGAAGTTTATCTCACAATTGAAATCTCATTATCAGTAAAATCCAAAATAAAACTCTTGAAACTTTCAATTAATTTGAATAGAATTAAGATTCGTTAGACTAGTGTCCTTAATTTCAACTTTATTCTCTTATTATCACTAACAATAGTGCCAAAACTTGACCCGATTCAACACAGACTCACGTAAGTGTATGTATCATGTATGTAATATATGAATTTGTGTCAAAAGTCATCCCATAGATATAAGAAATGAATAAAGATGTAATCAAGGACATCAGAATAACAAACCCCAATTTTATTCAAAGTAATTGAAAGTTTAAAAAGTTTTACTTTGATTTTTTTCTAAAAATGAGATTTCAAATGTGAGATACACTGCTTACATATTTTGTGTTTAAGAAACAAATCAATAAATTAGATTTAAATAATGTAAGTATCCATTAATAATATTTATAGTTAAAGGCCTCCATCATTAGTAACAAAAATACTCATTTTCAAAAGCTTAAGCAATATTTATATACTCATAAGAACTTCAAAAAAGAAAATGCACATTTCCTTATTGATTGCAAAGTGTTAAGGAGAATAAATACGTTATGAAACTTCGTGTGCAAATGTAAACTACTTTGATGTATAAAATTCACATGACTTTTTAAACAATAGTATGTCCACTACTAATTGCTAAATGAAAATAAAATTTCACAAACGACTCTTTAAAATTTTTAAATATTTAAACTTATTTTTACATTTATTTTATTAAACTTAAAATTCCATTGAAAGAAAAGAATTTTGTCTAACATGAGAAGAGAAACAAATTATATAAAATTGTTTATTATAATTAAATAAAGTGAGAATATAAATATTGAAACAAAGAGATAATATATGGAAGAGATAAGACTTTGTGAATTGATAAATCCTCCAAGTTCTCCATTGAATCATATACTTGGTTCACCAACACAATGCAAAATCTAACTTAAACTCTCTTATAATGAATTTCTCACACTAAATACTCACTCCTGGTACTCACAATATGAAAATGCTAATGCAATACAACTTTTAGCCTTCCACACACTCTCCAACACCATCTTTATATAGAAATCCTATTGAGAACTGCTCGCCATCCGAGAATTCAAAATTTTATTTCAATAACTATCTTATTGTGTCATCGTATCACGAATCTACAGTTATGGCCTTGAGGTATTGGCTCTTTGTCGTGGCATTCAAATCTGGTAATGTAGTGCTGGGTAGTGGCATTGCAGCTCAGGATTCCTAGTGTTGTGACTGTTTCTTCTCTATCTTTTGGTCCAAGAGGTAGGTCATTGGGCAATGAATGTGATAACACTGGGGTGTTGGATCCTTTATATCAACTTATCTTGGAATAAATTGATCATGATACATGTAGGCATTGTGGCCTTAAAGGCATTGAGCTTTTGGAAAAAAATTTTACTAGGCAATCTAGCTTTAGCACCATAGTGTTGGTACTTAGTGTTGCGGTGCTCTAACAAACTTCACTAAACTTTTTTTATGTTTCTTTTTAGGGCATACTTGCATAGAATACTCAAGTATGCAGAAATAGAAAAAAAAACAAACTATAAATATAAACATCTATTTATGATTAATTTTCTTAAGTACAAATTAGACCTAATTATTGATCTCATTTTTGGTCACATAGGACTTGCATAGACATCACCCCTTGTTTCAGCACAACAAAATTGGTCAAAAAACTCATCCTGCCTTTTTTTTTTTGTCTGGCATGGTCATGCTAGGCTCGAGCATGTCCATGCTCAAAAGTTCCTCGGTGTGGTCACGTCTAGCCTAGGCGTGACCACATGCAAAAGTTCCTCGGCGTGGTCATGCTAGGCCTGGGCATGATCATGCCCAGGTAAACTGTCTTGACATGTCAGCGATCTGTGACCTTAATCCAAGGATTAGGCCTTGAACAAACATAATGTTTTGTCGGCGATGATCCATGGCTCATTAACCGTTCGATGAATCACTACCATCGATGCACCACATAATCAGACGGTGACGGAGGACCCTGTCACCGCCTTCCCAACCTATACATAGGCGATCTTCGAAGCTCTCCAGGACACACCAACTCACTCCTATATACTCCTCTACAATCCCAGTTCTTTGGCAAGACAACCCGAGCAGAGGAAGAAGAAGGAAAACAGTGCTTCGACCAAGTTTCCTCCTCCTGTCAGCCTTTTTCTTTCGAGAAGCTTCCTGCTTAATTTAATTTAAGCATTTTAATTTTTAAAAATTTGTAATTATTAAATCTAAAGTTAAATTTTTTGGCTAGATTAATCAACTCAATAGCCTCAGACTAGGTTTGGGTTTAGGTTCGACTCAAGTCAGTATAAACCCAACCAAACCCTAACTCACTTAGTTAAAACCCTAAACCTTACCTAGGTCTGACTCAAACCAGACCTGACCCGAACCCAACCTAATCGTGACTCACTTAGTCAAAACCCTGAACCTAACCCAGGTTTGACCAAAACCAGACCTGACTTAAGCTCTAACTCAGTCAAAATCCTAAACTTAACCCAAGCCTGACCCAAACCTTAGCCTAACCCGGGTCTGACCAATGCCCTAACTCACTTAGTTAAAGCTCTAAACCTAACCTAGGTTTGACTAAAATCAGACTTGTCTTGAACCTTAACCTAACCTAAGTCTAGCCCAGATCTAACCTAACCCATACCTGACCCAAACCATAAAATAAACCTTAAACCTAAACTAAAACCTAGCTCAAACCTGAACCTAAATAAAATGTCAAACTCAACCATAGACCTAACCCAACTTAGGTCTGACCCAAACCCAACCTAGGTTTAACTAAAACCCAACCTTAGACTTAACCCAACCAAGATCAAACCCAAGCTAACCCAGGTTAAACCCAAGCTTAACTCAAGTTGAACCTAACTTAACTCTAGTTAACCCAAATCAAACCTAAGCCATCTCAGGTCAACCCAACCAACCTTGGTCAAATCCAAATCAAACCTAAGCCAACCCGGGTCAACCTAAATTGAACCCGACATGAGCCAGCCTAGGCCACATCCAAACCCAAATTAGCTAACCATATCATATCTTAGCTCAATCTTGAGCTAGCCTAAGCTAGAAATTCAACTTACGTCAACTCAAACCTAGCTCCAAGTCCATTTCAAGGCTAAGCGCATCCCTTATTTTTATTATTGCATGTTTTATTTCATATATTTCATGTGTTATTTCATGTTTTAAAACAAAAAACCATATATATATATATATATAGAAATATATATATATAAACAAAAAAATATGGAAGAGAATTTTTTAGTTTTCTCCACAAACATAAGAAAATAATCCTCAAACAAAATAAAACATAAAAATTAGAAAAACACTCATTTCTCAACAAGAGTGACAAACATATGAAGCAAAGCAAAACATTAATTCAAATATTAAACTTTAAATAAATATCTAAAACACACCAAGATAAAGTACAAGAACAGAACCTAGGTATCTAACATGAACCTTAGGTTAGCTAACTTATACACCAAATTAAGGGCCATACACTAACCCTAGGTTAGTTTGAGTATAGAAGTCTAGGTTAGTTTGTATTAGGACATGCAAAATAACAAACCTATCCCCTTAGACTAGAGGGAATACCATAGAATGAAGTAGCCCATGTTTACTGATGAAGGTATTCTAAATTGCCTTGAAACTACAAATTCTTCTTGCTCTGACATTTAAGGGGGACTTTTGGTTAAGAGGTTGGCCATAATCAATGAATACCAATGTTCCCGGGACAATGGAAAGCCATGGGTATCTTGACTAGGGACGTTATTCCAAAAATATTAGTTAGTCTGCCTATAGATTTTCTTATAGAGTCTAAGATTTCATTTATTATCTAGAAATCCTTTCTTTATTTGACTTTATCCTTAGTTTAGGAATTTGAATCAGCCTTATCAATTAAATCTAGTATCCCTGATTTATCTTTTGACTTATCTTAATTAGTTCAAATTCATTAAATCTTTCCAATCTCTCTTATATCTTGGCCCTTTCCCCTGACATGACGTCATCAAGCTGTAAGTCCTATTCTCCTTTTGAATGTAATTCTTCCAGTTTGGACCCTCCATTCCAATTATGAAAGTTTGATCTTTAGCAATTCAATTTATCACATTACTCAAGAGTTTTCTTTCACAACCCTAATGATGTAATTAACTATGAGGGCTTGCTTTTGTAGGTAACGAGACTTTAGAATTAAAATAAATCTGATCTTACACCCATAAAGTAAGAGAAGAATCATGGTTGTGTGGATCCATAAATCCCGAGGACTTTCTTCATCTGAATGATTAAATCCATTCTAAGATAATGTTTTTATCTTTTGAGATATTATATTATTCTTTGGATGTCGTATTTGATAATTTAGATAGAAGTTTTTCGAGATTTATAGTGTAATCCAAAAATAAATCCCCATATGATTTCTTCTGGAGACTCCATCGGGGATTTGTTCTTCTCTCCATCTTTTGTCATAAAGTTGAATTATACATCCTTATATCGGAATCTCTATGGATCCATCAAATTCATCGAAAACTCCGGGTCCTATCATGTATCTTTAATCTTTGAACCCCACCTAAACTCCAAGTAAGATTTTATAATATAATATGTCGTTAATATTCCTTGAAAGCTTTTCAATCAAACTCAAGTCTCAATTTTATTCAAAGAATTTTTGAAGATTCTACAGCTGACTCTCTATTGATATCTTTCTATACATGTTACAGGAAAGACGTCTACCAAAATAATTTTCTTTCTCAGAAACAGAAGTAACCTAACCTTTGACCCAAGCTATTTGAATGGTGGGTCTCCCATCAAATTCAATGATTTGAGTTTACAAGGGTATATTGCCGCAAAAAAAAATATATATATATATATATATATCTCGTCTTAGGCTAGTACTGTCATCACTTCCAAAAATCCTCAAGATTTATCTTATATAAACTACCTCATAAAATCAAGAGCCTGAAAACTGCAAAAACTCGTTTACTATGCAAATAAAAAGATAAAATCAATAGTAGGGATTATTAGAAAGAATTAAGATTTTGAGGCCACCTCTATAAGAGAAATCTTCAAATAATCCCTATATCATATTTGAAAAAATTATCAACAAATGAAAATTTTCTAGTGAGAATTTTTCATGAGCATTAAATGATTGGATAAATAATAAAAAAGTTTATATTCAGATGATTCAAAATTAAACCCAACATACTCTACTCCAAAAACAATTTCTCAAACTCTGAACCCTTTTATTTTATCATTTCAAATCAAATCAAGGTCGTTATCGCATGTTAGAAGGCTAAATGGGGTCTTGAACCCCAAAAGTTTTTTCTAGGGTGTGGCCACACCCAAACGGTGGTGATCCGGGTGTCGTATTTAATATGTGTGTTCATGCCTTTTTACCTGTTCGACCTCTTTTTCTTCCTCCTTCATGTGCCTTTTTTTCGATCCCTTGCGCCATGCCCTAGCTAGTTGTAGGAACCTATCGAAGGTAGAAATCAACCGAAATTGCTCGGATTTGTAGGCTTTTCCTGTTCTTAGGTAAGTTCTCTGGTACTTTCTTAGTTTTACCGTGAGTTTTGGGGTTTTGTCCTTAGCCTCTCAAAGCTTTTCATAATGCTGCCTAAGATGAGGGCTAGGGGAGTCACTTATTATGATGAAAAAAAATATGTGTGTTTAGCAGCCTCCCAATGCTATGGTGGTTTACTTTTGAGAAAGAAGTGAATTTCTGAAAGAATTTTTTCAAGAAACTAGGCATGCGATCCAGGCTATGATAGCAAGTCGAGGGTGAGATAGATTTTGCACCATTGTTGTCCCAATCGTTATACTTGTAGTTCGAGAATTCTATGCTAATGCGCACAAGTTCATAGATAGGCGGGTTTTTGTGTAAGGTAGGCAGATCTTTTTGGACCCAACTACCATTAATCACATATTCTACCTTAATGACATTCTCAATAGTGACTATTCAAAGTTCCTTGCCCTTGATCATCAACTTATTATAAACTTTCTAAGTGATTCTAGGGGGTGTTGGAAGACGAAGCCAGGAAAGGAAAAGAGTAACATCAACTTTCCCTTAACCTACTTGAACATAATATCTCTTGCTTGGTAGTACTTTATCATAATTTGTTAAATACCCACCACCAGCCTCACCGATGTCACAAGATATAGAGCCATCCTCAATTATTGTAATTAGTAGGGGAAGTCCAAAGNTTTCAATAACTATCTTATTGTGTCATCGTATCACGAATCTACAGTTATGGCCTTGAGGTATTGGCTCTTTGTCGTGGCATTCAAATCTGGTAATGTAGTGCTGGGTAGTGGCATTGCAGCTCAGGATTCCTAGTGTTGTGACTGTTTCTTCTCTATCTTTTGGTCCAAGAGGTAGGTCATTGGGCAATGAATGTGATAACACTGGGGTGTTGGATCCTTTATATCAACTTATCTTGGAATAAATTGATCATGATACATGTAGGCATTGTGGCCTTAAAGGCATTGAGCTTTTGGAAAAAAATTTTACTAGGCAATCTAGCTTTAGCACCATAGTGTTGGTACTTAGTGTTGCGGTGCTCTAACAAACTTCACTAAACTTTTTTTATGTTTCTTTTTAGGGCATACTTGCATAGAATACTCAAGTATGCAGAAATAGAAAAAAAAACAAACTATAAATATAAACATCTATTTATGATTAATTTTCTTAAGTACAAATTAGACCTAATTATTGATCTCATTTTTGGTCACATAGGACTTGCATAGACATCACCCCTTGTTTCAGCACAACAAAATTGGTCAAAAAACTCATCCTGCCTTTTTTTTTTTGTCTGGCATGGTCATGCTAGGCTCGAGCATGTCCATGCTCAAAAGTTCCTCGGTGTGGTCACGTCTAGCCTAGGCGTGACCACATGCAAAAGTTCCTCGGCGTGGTCATGCTAGGCCTGGGCATGATCATGCCCAGGTAAACTGTCTTGACATGTCAGCGATCTGTGACCTTAATCCAAGGATTAGGCCTTGAACAAACATAATGTTTTGTCGGCGATGATCCATGGCTCATTAACCGTTCGATGAATCACTACCATCGATGCACCACATAATCAGACGGTGACGGAGGACCCTGTCACCGCCTTCCCAGCCTATACATAGGCGATCTTCGAAGCTCTCCAGGACACACCAACTCACTCCTATATAGTCCTCTACAATCCCAGTTCTTTGGCATGATAACCCGAGCAAAGGAAGAAGAAGGAAAATAGTGCTTCGACCAAGTTTCCTCCTCCTGTCAGCCTTTTTCTTTCGAGAAGCTTCCTGCTTAATTTAATTTAAGCATTTTAATTTTTAAAAAATTGTAATTATTAAATCTAAAGTTAAATTTTTTGGCTAGATTAATCAAATCAATAGCCTCGGACTAGGTTTGGGTTTAGGTTCGACTCAGGTCAGTATAAACCCAACCAAACCCTAACTCACTTAGTTAAAACCCTAAACCTTACCTAGGTCTGACTCAAACCAGACCTGACCCGAACCCAACCAAAATTTGACTCACTTAGTCAAAACCCTGAACCTAACCTAGGTTTGACCAAAACCAGATCCGACTTAAGCTCTAACTCAGTCAAAATCCTAAACTTAACCCAAGCCTGACCCAACCAGACCTGACCCAAACCTTAGCCTAACCCGGGTCTGACCAATGCCCTAACTCACTTAGTTAAAGCTCTAAACCTAACCTAGGTTTGACTAAAACCAGACCTGTCTTGAACCTTAACCTAACCTAAGTCTAACCCAGGTCTAACCTAACCCATACTTGACCCAAATCATAAAATAAACCTTAAACCTAAACTAAAACCTAGCTCAAACCTGAACCTAAATAAAATGTCAAACTCAACCATACACCTAACACAACTTAGGTCTGACCCAAACCCAACCTAGGTTTAACTCAAACCCAACCTTAGACCTAACCCAACCAAGATCAAACCCAAGCTAACCCAGGTTAAACCCAAGCTTAACTCAGGTCAAACCTAAGTTAACTCTAGTTAACCCAAATCAAACCTAAGCCAGCTCAGGTCAACCCAACCAACCTTGGTCAAATCCAAATCAAACCTAAGCCAACCCGGGTCAACCTAAATTGAACCCGACATGAGCCAGCCTAGGCCACATCCAAACCCAAATTAGCTAACCATATCATATCTTAGCTCAATCTTGAGCTAGCCTAAGCTAGAAATTCAACTTACGTCAACTCAAACCTAGCTCCAAGTCCATTTCAAGGCTAAGCGCATCCCTTATTTTTATTATTGCATGTTTTATTTCATATATTTCATGTGTTATTTCATGTTTTAAAACAAAAAACCATATATATATATATATATAGAAATATAAATATATAAACAAAAAAATATGGAAGAGAATTTTTTAGTTTTCTCCACAAACATACAAAAATAATCCTCAAACAAAATAAAACATAAAAATTAGAAAAACACTCATTTCTCAACAAAAGTGACAAACATATGAAGCAAAGCAAAACATTAATTCAAATATTAAACTTTAAATAAATATCTAAAACACACCAAGATAAAGTACAAGAACAGAACCTAGGNTGAAGCAAAGCAAAACATTAATTCAAATATTAAACTTTAAATAAATATCTAAAACACACCAAGATAAAGTACGAGAACAAAACCTAGGTATATCTAACATGAACCTTAGGTTAGCTAACTTATACACCAAATTAAGGGCCATACACTAACCCTAGGTTAGTTTGAGTATAGAAGTCTAGGTTAGTTTGTATTAGGACATGAAAAATAACAAACCTATCCCCTTAGACTAGAGGGAATACCATAAAATGAAGTAGCCCATGTTTACTGATGAAGGTATTCTAAATTGCCTTGAAACTACAAATTCTTCATGCTCTGACATTTAAGGGGGACTTCTGGTTAAGAGGTTGGCCATAATCAATGAATACCAATGTTCCCGGGACAATGGAAAGCCATGAGTATCTTGACTAGGGACGTTATTCCAAAAATATTAGTTAGTCTGCCTATAGATTTTCTTATAGAGTCTAAGATTTCATTTATCATCTAGAAATCCTTTCTTTATTTGACTTTATCCTTAGTTTAGGAATTTGAATCATTCTTATCAATTAAATCCAGTATCCCTGATTTATCTTTTGACTTAACTTAATTAGTTCAAATTCATTAAATCTTTCCAATCTCTCTTATATCTTGGCCCTTTCCTCTGACATGACGTCATCAAGCTGTAAGTCCCATTCTCCTTTTGAATGTAATTCTTCCAGTTTGGACCCTCCATTCCAATTATTAAAGTTTTATCTCTAGCAATTCAATTTATCACATTACTCAAGAGTTTTCTTTCACAACCCTCATGATGTAATTAACTACGAGGTCTTGCTTTTGTAGGTAACGAGACTTTAGAATTAAAATAAATCTGATCTTACACCCATAAAGTAAGAGAAGAATCATGGTTGTGTGGATCCATAAATCCCAAAGACTTTCTTCATCTGAATGATTAAATCCATTCTAAGATAATATTTTTATCTTTCGAGATATTATTTTATTCTTTGGATGTCAAATTTGATAATTTAGATAGAAGTTTTTCGAGATTTATAGTGTAATCCAAAAATAAATCCCCATATGATTTCTTCTGGAGACTCCATCGGGGATCTGTTCTCCTCTCCATCTTTTGTCATAAAGTTGAATTATACATTCTTATATCGGAATATCTATGGATCCATCAAATTCATCAAAAACTCCGGGTCCTATCCTGTATCTTTAATCTTTGAACCCCACCTATACTCCAAGTAAGATTTTATAATATAATATGTCGTTAATATTCCTTGAAAGCTTTTCAATCAAACTCAAGTCTCAATTTTATTCAAAGAATTTTTGAAGATTCTACAGCTGACTCTCTATTGATGTCTTTCTATACATGTTACAGGAAAGACGTCTACCAAAATGATTTTCTTTCTCAGAAACAGAAGTAACCTAACCTTTGACCCAAGCTGTTTGAATGGTGGGTCTCCCATCAAATTCAATGATTTGAGTTTACTAGGGTATATTGCCGCAAAAAAAAAAAATCTCGTCTTAGGCTAGTACTGTCGTCACTTCCAAAAATCCTCAAAATTTATCTCATATAAACTACCTCATAAAATCAAGAGCCTGAAAACTGCAAAAGCTTGTTTACTATGCAAATAAAAAGATAAAATCAATAGTAGGGATTATTAGAAAGAATTAAGATTTTGAGGCCACCTCTACAAGAGAAATCTTGAAACAATCCCTATATCATATTTGAAAAATTTATCAACAAATGAAAATTTTGTAGTGAGAATTTTTCTGAGCATTAAATGATTGGATAAATAATAAAAAAGTTTATATTCAAATGATTCAAAATTAAACCCAACATACTCTACTCCAAAAACAATTTCTCAAACTCTGAACCCTTTTATTTTATCATTTCAAATCAAATCAAGGTCGTTATCGCATGTTAAAAGGCTAAATCGGGTCTTGAACCCCAAAAGTTTTTTCTAGGGTGTGGCCACACCCAAGCGGGGGTGATCCGGGTGTCGTATTTAATATGTGTGTTCATGCCTTTTTACCTGTTCGACCTCTTTTTCTTCCTCCTTCATGTGCCTTTTTTTCGATCCCTCGCGCCATGCCCTAGCTAGTTGTAGGAACCTATCGAAGGTAAAAATCAACCGAAATTGCTCGGATTTGTAGGCTTTTCATGTTCTTAGGTAAGTTCTCTAGTGCTTTCTTAGTTTTACCGTGAGTTTTGGGGTTTTGTCCTTAGCCTCTCAAAGCTTTTCATAATGCAGCCTAAGATGAGGGCTAGGGGAGTCACTTATTATGATGAAAAAAATATGTGTGTTTAGCAGCCTCCCAATGCTATGGTGGTTTACTTTTGAGAAAGAAGTGAATTTCTGAAAGAATTTTTTCAAGAAACTAGGCATGCGATCCAGGCTATGATAGCAAGTCGAGGGTGAGATAGATTTTGCACCATTGTTGTCCCAATCGTTATACCTGTAGTTCGAGAATTCTATGCTAATTCGCACAAGTTCATAGATAGGCGGGTTTTTGTGTAAGGTAGGCAGATCCTTTTGGACCCAACTACCATTAATCACATATTCTGCCTTAATGACATTCTCAATAGTGACTATTCAAAGTTCCTTGCCCTTGATCATCAGCTTATTATAAACTTTCTAAGTGATTCTAGGGGGTCTTGGAAGACGAAACCAGGAAAGGAAAAGAGTAACATCAACTTTCCCTTAACCTACTTGAACATAATATCTCTTGCTTGGTAGTACTTTATCATAATTTGTTACATACCCACCAGCAGCCTCACTGATGTCATAAGATATAGAGCCATCCTCAATTATTGTAATTAGTAGGGGAAGTCCAATAATATCGAGGTAGTCATACCACTGTATGCTAGCTGTCAGACCATCGTAGGTTTAGGTCACCCTAATTTAATTACAACCCTATGTGACAAGGCTAGTGATAAGAGAGACAGGAATGAAGAATGGCTTCACCCTCAGAAGCCTATTACTTCTACTATCCAAGCCTACGGGTAACCAAATTGATCTCATACATGCAATAGTTTAAATTTCAAGTACAACATAACAAGCAAGGTACCTATCCCAAGGAATATACACATTACTTGATAGTAAAACTCGATCAAATAAACTAAAGTATTTATGATACCCATTTTAGTCTGCAAAACTCTTATGTTGACCGACAAATTCCCTTATCTAATATAAATGATTAGATAGGGTTTATATTAAATTGGGTTCCAAAATTTCCTATAAGGGCAACCCTATAGTTAATTACATCTTAGACAATCAAAATTGCCTAAGAAACTTCTCGATTTAGATCATAAGGTATTGTCTTCAAGATTTGAAAGTTTATGGTTTTCAAGGTCCGACAAAGAAGTAACAAATGAGAAAGATCAAATGAGAATATTTATTTTTGGAATCTAAAGGGAGAAAACTAGGGGATGTCACGGATCCTAAGGAGAACAATTTTGGTTTAGTTTTGCATATAAAATAAATAAATGCAGGTATAAAATGTTGTTAAGTAAATAAATAAAATTATGATGCATAAAATGTAAATGTGTACCTGGGCCTCTGCTAACGCTGCATAGTTACCATCATAAAACATAATATATTTACAAGAAATTTAAATAAATTACAAGAAATTAAACAAGAAGATATGGTGTGGGAAAAATCAGAAAACGAGCCATAACAAGATACGATCAACTAAAAGAAAACCCATATTCACATATGGAAGATCAGATCTAAGTGTAAGACATTAGTAAAGGCGATGACTTAGAGTTGGACTGTATGCTTCCTAAACTTGAGTAAGAGCTACCAACCCGATAATCTAAGGAGGGCAGTCCTAACCTTGATCTAAGTGATTAACAGTGGACCATTATAAATTTCATTTTTTAATTTAGTTTTCATGCATGTAGAATTTACTTTAGCAAGCAAAAGAAATTTCATTTTTGTAAATACTTTGCAAAGTAGGATAGTCCACAGGTTAATTACTTTGATCAAGCTAGGACTACAGGCAGCATAAGAGTATCGGGTGCAACAGTCTCATCAAGAATCAGTGAATAGTATCATTGATCCTTATTCTCTCCCCTTATTGAAGATCCTTGAGGTAGGAGATACTATTCTAAATCCCACGTCGTATCACTCATTTAGCACACACTAGCATTATCATCATTGCCCTAGCCACCTAGACCTCACACTTACATAAGCCCAATGATCCATATGTGAAAAAAAAAATATCCCCCGTTGCACACAAGGATTTAAATACCTTAGGGAAAACTCAAATCCTTGAGTATTGGTTCAATTAATGTAGGATAAGTAGTGTAGACATTTTTATCGATTTATGTGAATTATTGTGTCTCAAAACATAACTTAGTGGGTCCCTAAAAGTTTTAATGAATGATTTCCTTGAACAAAGTATAATAAGTTCAGTTGTCCTTAAAAATAACTAAAAGTTCATAAAAGTGTTCGAGGCATAACCCTAAACAAATTTTAAAAACCCCTTGAACCATTTCGAGTTCATTTGAACTTATTATGTTGTTAAATTAATCATCTGAATTTAAATTTTGATTTAGTGAATTAATTTATCATGTTAAATGAACCTTGATGTTTTAATTATCCCATAAGTGGGGTACTTAGACATTCACTTGATGTTTTATTTAAGAGTTATGTGAGTGGATGTCCTTAAGGGCAAGTTGAATTATTAAAAATCTTGTGCTCATGATTAAAGGTGGGCTTGTAATGTTTTGAAGTTATCCATAATTAATTATGTTTCTCTTTTCTAAAGCTCATTAAACAAATTCAAATCAGACCTAATTCACTACTAAGCCCTTAGGTCTTATTTTATGGATAACTTTGTAATAATAAAAAATGTTGAATTGAGTGGATTTAATTCTTNCTAAAGCTCATTAAACAAATTCAAATCAGACCTAATTCACTACTAAGCCCTTAGGTCTTATTTTATGGATAAATTTGTAATAATAAAAAATGTTGAATTGAGTGGATTTAATTCTCATTGAAAGATTACACTAATCACCAATTAGAGGCTTCAAATGAGTAAGTTATCATCTTCCTAGCTCAAGCCCACTACCTTAGGATAATCCAATTAGGTTAACTTCCAAATCATATTAATTTAGGAAAATTACAATTTTACCCTTATCGTAGAAAAAGTGACAAATTGTTTTCTACCTCTTANATTGAAAGATTACACTAATCACCAATTAGAGGCTTCAAATGAGTAAGTTATCATCTTCCTAGCTCAAGCCCATTACCTTAGGATAATCCAATTAGGTTAACTTCCAAATTATATTAACTTAGGAAAATTACAATTTTACCCTTATCGTAGAAAAAGTGACAAATTGTTTTCTACCTCTTACCCCCCTTATGTTTTAAATATCTAAAAGAGTTCATTATGATCAATATTACCCATTTATTCTTTGACTTAGCATAATATTTAATTAGATCATTAAAATCCCATAATTACCATTTTACCCATAGAGCCTTCTACTTCATAAATCATTAAATTCAACTCAAATGACTTTGAAACTTTCTTGGTACCTCACTTATGGGTTAATTAAAATATTAGAGGTGAAATTATAATTTTTTGACTTTTATTTAATTTTTATATTTATTTTTCCTCAAAAATAGTGAATTTCAACNATGACTTTGAAACTTTCTTGGTACCTCACTTATGGGTTAATTAAAATATTAGAGGTGAAATTATAATTTTTTTATTTTTATTTAATTTTTATAATTATTTTTCCTAAAAAATAGTGAATTTCAATGTAAATTCATTTAATTAATCAAAGTAAAGTTGTTGTCCTTAAGAAAATTATTAAAAGTTCACTTAGGTCAGAGGACCACTTAGACCAAATTTCATGATTTTTTGAGTTATATTTTAATTATTTTAATTATTTAATTAGTTTAGTTATTAATTAAATAGAAAATATAATTTAATTTCGAAAATTACTTTTAGATTTTTATTTAGTCTCTTTAAATTTAGAGAACTCAAAGAAATAAACTTTTCATTTTTATGATTTTTATTTAATTTATTGTAATTATTTTAATGTAAAATCAAGGAAAATACATTTTTAGCATTTAAAATTACGTAACTTTATTAATAAAATTAAGAAAAATGTTGTAAGTGGTCCCAAGTGATTAGGGAACAATTTATGACAGTTTGGTTTATTTTCTTATTTTTGTGATTTTTAGTTATTTCTAATTATTTTAAAATTGAAAAATAGCTAAAAAATTAACTATTTATTTTGGTCACAGGGATCACTTCAACTCACTTTTCATAATTTTTTTAATACTATTTTATTTATTATAATTATTTTTGTGAAAAAATCCCATTTATCTTGAAATATAAATTTTGATATCAAACACATTTCAAATGGGTTTCAAATTTTTACAATGGCTCAATATGTTCATTGTATTCACTATGGATTAAATTTTGTGATTTATTGAATTATATTTTATTTCTTAAATTTTTATGATTTTTAATGACTTAATTACCTAAGATAATACACCTAATTATTTTAACTCACTTTATATTTTTTCTAGGGTCCCTCTGACCATAGTGAACCTACTAAAATAAGTTTCATATTTTTTTATTTATATTTTAATTTATATAATTATTTTAAGTAAAAATGGGTAATTTAACTTTGAAAATTAGGGCTTTTAGGGTTAGGGTTGCTCTCTGACTTTGGAAAATTTAGCAAGCACTCATAATCATAGGGAGAATAAGCCCCCTAAATTACATGTCATGGTGATTAGTATTTAATTAAATAAAACTAAAAAAAAGTCTGGAGTATTTAATTAATTTAAAACGAAATGCATGACAAATAATTTTTTTTTATTCATAATTTTCTTCTCTGCTCAATGAGCAATAGGATATTTTTATGGTTTTCCAACACCAAGTTATGATTTTTTAAAGTTTATGAATTTATTTAAATAAAAAATACCCTATTTTTCTACTTATCCACGCAGTGCCCACGTCAACCTCGGCGTCTCCGAATGCATGTACGGTGGACTCTAATTCATTGCACTTTCCATGCAAGCTTGCCGTGCAGCCTGCAGTTCATGTATCGTAGCTTCGTCCAACGTGATATAGACCGTTCACTGAATACACGCGCAATCCAACGACTCCTGGTCATCGTCCCCAACTGACCTAACCCGAGGAACACACACTTTCTAGACCTAATATCTCGCTCGATACTCAACCAAATCACACGGGGATTGATTCTACACCTGCATCTAGTCAAGGCGAACATATCCATACGGTTGATGAAACATGAAATTAAACTTTTCTTTATAAAAGCCGAAACCGAGCTCAAATTTGGGGGAAGATAGGTCAAAGTCCCTATAGGATTACTTGGCTTTAGGGTCAACTCTAGGTGTTGACTTGGAACTAGGATATCCCTATAGGATTACTTGGCTTTAGGGTCGACCCTGGGTGTTGACTTGGAACTAGGGTACACATCTTCACAATACATTAATCCATGGTTCATTTAGAATGAATATCTATCCAATTCTATGTGAAAACTTCACAATACATTAATCCATGGTTCATTTAGAATGGATATTTATCCAATTCTATTTGAAAAACCACATTAATCCATGGTTCATTTAGAATGGATATTTATCCAATTCTATGTGAAATGCCTAACTTAGTCTTTTGCCCCTAGGCACCCCCCTTGGCTTTAGGGTTGACCCTGGGTGTTGACCTGGAACTAAGGTACACCATATCTTCACAATATCTTGGCTTTAGGGTCGACCCTGGGTGTTGAATTGGAACTAGGATACACCATATCTTCACAATGGGGTTGACCCTGGGTGTTGACTTGGAACTAGGGTACACCATATCTTCACAATACATTAATCACAATTCTATTTGAAAAGCCTAACTTGGTCTTTTGCCCCTAGGCACCTCCAAACTACCTAACTTCATTTGAAAAGCCTAATTTGGTATTTTGCCCCTAGGCACCTCCAAATTACCTAACTGCCCTTGACTAAGTAAAGTCCCTATAGGATTACTTGGCTTTAGGGTCAACTCTAGGTGTTGACTTGGAACTAGGATATCCCTATAGGATTACTTGGCTTTAGGGTCGACCCTGGGTGTTGACTTGGAACTAGGGTACACATCTTCACAATACATTAATCCATGGTTCATTTAGAATGAATATCTATCCAATTCTATGTGAAAACTTCACAATACATTAATCCATGGTTCATTTAGAATGGATATTTATCCAATTCTATTTGAAAAACCACATTAATCCATGGTTCATTTAGAATGGATATTTATCCAATTCTATGTGAAATGCCTAACTTAGTCTTTTGCCCCTAGGCACCCCCCTTGGCTTTAGGGTTGACCCTGGGTGTTGACCTGGAACTAAGGTACACCATATCTTCACAATATCTTGGCTTTAGGGTCGACCCTGGGTGTTGAATTGGAACTAGGATACACCATATCTTCACAATGGGGTTGACCCTGGGTGTTGACTTGGAACTAGGGTACACCATATCTTCACAATACATTAATCAGATATTTATCCAATTCTATGTGAAAAGCCTAACTTGGTCTTTTGCCCCTAGGCAGTTCATTTAGAATGGATATTTATCCAATTCTATGTGGAATGCTTAACTTGGTCTTTTGCCTGACCCTGGGTGTTGACTTAGAACTAGGGTACACCATATCTTCACAATACATTAATCCATGGTTTTTTCGAATGGATATTTATCCAATTCTATGTGAAATGCTTAACTTAGTCTTTTGCCCCTAGGCACCTTCAACGCGTATCTAATCCAATTCTATTTGAAAAGCCTAACTTGGTCTTTTGCCCCTAGGCACCTCCAAACTACCTAACTTCATTTGAAAAGCCTAATTTGGTATTTTGCCCCTAGGCACCTCCAAATTACCTAACTGCCCTTGATGTGAAATGCTTTCACAATATATTAATCCCTGGTTCATTTAGAATGGATATCTATCCAATTCTATGTGGAATGCTTAACTTGGTCTTTTGCCCCTAGGCACCTCCAAATTACCTAATTGCCCTTGGGACCCAAATTTGACTAATACNCCCTAGGCAACTCCAAATTACCTAACTGCCCTTGGGACCCAAATTTGACTAATATTCCCAAATTTCGCCAAAATACCCAAAATT
>JXCR01073585.1:523716-531216 GCA_002079205.1 Phalaenopsis hybrid cultivar | reverse complement strand
TTTGGTTCGACCAGTCACCCCGACCCATTCCACCAGCTACTTTAGTTTAACCGACCCCCACGGCCCAACCAACCAATCACTTGCATGCTTGTATGCTTTTTGCATCATTTTAAATGTTTTTTTACATGTGTTTGTTTGTCTGCGTGCATGATGCATTGCATCTTGTATGTGTTTCATTGCATGGTCACTATCATTTGCTTGTGTTTCACCTCTTTGGGTCACTGCCTTTATGACATGCCCAGTTGTAGGGCTCCTACCTCCACGGTACGCTCATCTTTGGGTCACAGGCGGCTCCATGACACACCTTTTCTTCAGGTTCCTGCCTCCACGACAGACCCATCTGTCAGGTCATCACCTCCACGACATACTCAATACTTCTGTCACATGATTGTCTGCATTTACATATTTATACTTCCATGGATAGTGAGTCAGGCCTGATAGGTGAGTGACACCTGTGTCAGTCGCGATGCCTTAATGAGCATTATTTGTTGGGTCGATCCCGGTGAGTAATGTAAGTTAAGTCATTGGCATTGACACAAGAATGATAATGGTAAGGTTCCAAGGGATCTAAATTACTTCACCTTGCATGTTATGGGCTCAAATTTAATGACTGTTATTTTAAAACTTAAAGAAAATATTTACTATATATTACTACATCCACCATAATTTTAAAATTATGTGTGTAGTATACTAGGCCATTTATAAGGTCAACTCCTCTTGCAAAATCCACCTTGTTGACACCCTTTGAATCCTTTGAATCTTTAAAGCGGGGTCGGCAAGGCGACCCTACCAAAGTTATTATTTACCTGAGGCTTACCCTACACTTAGATACTGGTTAGGACACTTTTCATTAGAAGGTGTGCTAGGCTAAGGTTGAGGGTGCTAGTTAGTCTTTTCGACACCTCTGGCTATTGTTCTGTGATGGTTTTCTTGTTCTTACACTAGACACACATCACCATTTTTGTGCTTTTTTGGTGTGCCTGCATGTTGCATATGCATAGTAGTGTGTTAGGTTGTTCTTCTGCAGGGAGCCGTGCCTACTTGTATGTAGACACACACAGGTACCACTATGGGGGAGCAGGTAATGATTTCTGACTCTTTTGTTTACAGATGTTATTTATCTCCCCCACTTATAAGGCACACCTCATTATATGCATTGTATGGCTTTCTCCGGTGACATTTATTTTTGGAAAGTCGAGTCTTTTATTTTCTCTTTCATATGTATTTGATAGAGTCCTTAGGTCAAGTTTGTATCGAAAATATGATACGGTCACAGGTTTCAAGGCAAACGATGCATCAAACCACGTGACGGGGACCAGGAGCGGTAGCTCGTGTCCCGTACCTTAAATCCAAATTCTATATTTTTGTATAGAACTAGGACCGAGCATGTATATATGGAGTCCTACCACTCATTTTCTTTTGTAGGATATGTTGTCAACCCAATAGCTTTGGTCTATTTATTACTCTATTTGGCATGTTTTACTTTCTATTACATGACTACAAGCCTGAATTTCTACATATGTTATCCTTGTTTCTTTCTTTTGGTACACTAGGGATATCATGAAAAATCTAATTTAGGCTCATTAAGAACCCTAAAATTATAAGTTTTCTACTTAAAAAATCTTAAATAAAATATTCAAGATAAATTAAAATTTAGGATTAAAATATTTAGGACTTTAAAACATGTTTTTACTTTCCTGCATGGCCTTCAAGCCGGTTTTAAAATTGATTTCATAGCATGTCCATAGCTTAAGTAATATTAATAGGGCCTTCACAACAATTATGGACTGCCCTAGATAAATAAATCCATATATGCGAGTCCTGAGGTGGAGGCCTTGTGCTTCTTCAATATGACTGGCTCAACAAGCCTTTTTTTTCTACGTAGAAGGTTGTCTAGTATGACTGGGTCATTAGGAGGCTTACCGACCAAGAAAGGGTGCAAGTCCTCTTGCTTGACCTCCACCTCTCTTTCTTTCTTGGGGCATCTTTGTCACTTTGATAGGTATAAGACTTACCTCCTAAAGCTCCAGCCAATAGTCATAGGGTATAATTACTTTCCTTTGACCTTGGGGCTATTGAGTTCTCTTGTGGATGATGCAATTCATGGATTATTGACCGAGGATCTCAGAACGTGTCGAGTTGACTACCTTTATTACCAGGTAGACTTGGGGTCTTAGTGGCTTAGGATGACAGGTCCGTGGTACCCTGACCCAGCTACCTCTACCTTCTAAGAATTACTTCTCCCTTCCTTTAACTACCCCTATTGAGCTCTTTCACTCTTGTTGGCTTCCTTGGTATCAACTTGATGGCCCGATGCCAATGAGCTATAGCCCGCTTAGGATATGCAATTTACCTAGGAGAAGCCCCTTTTAACCAGGACCTTCTTTGACAAATTGGGGTGCCCTCGTCGAGAAGATTATTGGTTATTCAATGGGTATCATTTGTCGATAAGCCGCTACCTGCTTGAGATGTGAGAGGCTCACTTACTGCCCAATGGCTTAGTCAGAGCTTTGAAGCTTATGAGAGTTCTCACACGGAATAACCTCCATTTAATAACCTATTTTTCCAGGTATACGATAATATGAGCGAAACACCTTTTATCAAGAGCATTCTTAAGTATTCCCCAAGACGTAATTAACCAAATGGGACACGTCCCCTTAGGATTACTCTTAACCCCTCTACGGATATTTACCTAAATCTCTAGTTATGGGCAGCTTACATATGTATTCTTTCATGGATATTGGTCTAAGGTGTCGCCAATTGACCTTGTTTGGGAGGACATACCTGACTTATCCTTGGGAGGTTTATCACACTTAAGCTCTTTGTATTTTATTTTTTTTTCTTCTCTGTCATATATGTCGTATATCCATCTTTTTTTATTCCTCTCTTCTTTGAGTCATTCATACGATTAGGAGGAGAGATTTATTCAAATATGGGAGGTATACGATGATCGATAGGTTGACGCTTCCTTCAAAAAAAAGAGAGAAAAAATTAAGTGGAAACAAAAACCAATATTTGGTAAGGCTTCTTCTCAAGCTTGTTCTCAATTTATATTTCTCTTATATACTCTTTTCTTTTTTACCTTAGGATGATTTTTTCAATCCTAAGCATAACTTTTTGAGGATTACTATCTTTGGATAAGCCTTTAATGATTTTGAATCCTATTACTTTCTAAATTCAATTACTCCATAACTCTTTCCTACTCACCATTTAAAAGCGAAGAATTTATTAAAATGAAATTAAATATATATGGAGGCTCCATTCTTATTATAAAACTATCTAATTACAATAATTTTAACAAATAGCCAATTCTTTTCAAATGTAGATATGTTAATCACCTCTTCACATGTTGGTTTGCAAAATATTTATAGCATTAAACTAAATTAATCTAATTATAATTTACATTAATTAACTATATTTTCCTTCACCACAAGTTTTATAGCACCACAATCAACCCCACTCTCCTTAAGTGAACAAAAATCATCTATTTAAATTAAACACACTATGTCAAATAAACTTAAGTTTGACATGATTTTTCTCCTCTAACCCCAAACTTAATTTCATCCACATGCAACATTTTGGATATGCATTCAAAACAGGGAGTAAGAGTACAAATATACTTCCTACCACATGCTCATTTCAACATGAAGTAATAAGTATGTAATAGAAAGTAAAACTAAATTAAGCAAAATATATAATAAAAAATAACTTCTCATAGAAACCAACATGTATATAACAGAAAATAAAATAAGTATAGCATAGAGAATACCTCCAACAAATAAAAATAGCATCCACTGTGATTATAATAAATAAAATCCTATACACCAACTTAAGAAAATATAATCACTTGTCCTCCTTCTCTTCTTCCTCATCTTCATCTACTTCTTCTTCATCATTATCATCCTCATCTTCCCTTTCAGATTCCTCTTCCATTGTTTGCATGTGCTTTTAGGGCTGATAAGAAAAATATAATGGAAACTCAATGGAGTTGTCTCCTCCATTCCACTGATTTCTCTGATATATTTTCAGCTGAGTGCTCTGGAAGCTAGGAAATGAATCATATTAGCTTTTATTCTATCAATCCATAGGTGACATGTGGTATGCAAAATCATATATTACCATTTTAATAATACAAATATCACCCTTTAGCTTACTGATCCCGACTGTTTATATGCAACAGTAGNAAAGATATCATATCCTATTTCTTATCTTGGCACTTGTGATAATTGATTAATATAGGGTGATGTTGCACACACATGATAGATTTAAGTGGGTGATTTTAGTGAAGTATCCTATTCATAAAGGATTTTATATCTGTATTTTCTGCTCACTTATGCCATGGTTACTGCATTTCTAAACAACCTCAAATCGTTTGAGGGAGGAATTGGATATCAATGCAAATTTATGTTACCAAAGAATGATTTTAGAAAGTTATTTTGTTCTTTCTTGACCCTTAACTTTGTGAGTTTCAATAAAATGATGGTTTACTTTCACAGTCGAGATTTCTCAAACAATTCTGACATCAAAATTTACATGAACCTTTTAACTTTAGCGATGATGCTTCAAAATATTTTAAGCTTATTTTTGTGAGATGGCCATCTTTTAATTAATTTGATCATTTATTTTCTGCCATCTATTTTTGTTTGTTTCTTTGTAATAGGTTTGTTGGTGTTGGTGCTCGACGTGTGAGGTCCTTATTTCAGGCTGCTAAGAAGAAGGTGGGTCTAATTTCTTATGCTTAGAATGAGCAATACCTGCTTCAAGGGCCCTGTACTATTACATGGCCCTTGAGTAGATTGTTTTTGTACATTATGATTATTATTTGATATTTCTGTTTTTATTGCAAGGACTTGCTGTTTGCAAAGTTTTTTAATTGTCATTTGGAATTAAATAATAATTCATAGCATCTTATCATTTTGATGGATACTTTGGGAGACGATTTAGCACTTTTATATGCTATTGCTGTACTAATTGCAATGATTTTGCTTACTAAAATTGTGTCCAAGTCTTTTGAAATTAATTTGAAGTTTTTAGTTTGTAAATATTTTGCGTGTATTGTGTGGCCTTTATCTCATTGATTGTATTGATTGCATTTAGGTCATATTTATGAAAGTTTAGTTTTCATAACTTACGCATGCATACTTTAATACGCTGTTTTTGAGAAAATTACATTGAAATAGTCATTAAGGATTTATACCTAGGACTTGACATACCACATTTTTGGTATGCATATACATTTTATGTAACCCTAAAACCTGATCACAATTTGTATCTTTTCCCCCTCTTATCCTTGTTTGCATAATGAATCATAATCATTATTCTAATCACCTCTTTACGGAGTGATTTCCTTAACCTGCGCTCCTTCATACATCTATCACTTCAATGACCATTTTTGGCACTCTTCCAACGAGCACCTTGCATCAACTAATATTGCTTAGAGAAGATAAAATTTTTATAGGGCAATCAAATGAGTCTAATTAGGCTAAGAAGTTTTACTGGACAGGTTTTAAATCATCATGGGCCCAGATTTATTTATTATTTAATTCCTTTTATTTTAATGTGATTTATTTTATTTGTTTCATATTTTGGCTAATATTAGATTTGAATTTGTTTTTTGGATAGAGTTAGATTTGAATTATTTGGTCTTAATCTTGTAAACCTATTGCTATTTATAGGAGTTGATGAGTTTATTGCTTGTATTTTTGGCAATGGATTATTTGGTGAATGATCTTAATTTATTAGATGGTTTGGTCACATTAAACGTCGACCATCTGATGATCCGATTAGAAGAGTAGATATTTTAGATTCGACTTATGTTAAGAAAAAAGAGGTAGACCTAGGAAGACTTGGGCTTATTGTATAAAAAATGATCTTAATTTATTAGAACTAAATGAAATTATGACACTAAAAAGGTCGCAATGGAGAAAAAGGATTCATGTAGCCAACCCCACGTAGTGGGATTAAGGTTTTGTTGTTAGTGTTGTTGATTACTTGGTGAATGAAATTTCTTTTTTGAGTTAGAGAGTCAATTGAATGCTTATCTATATCCAAATTGTATGAGCGAATCTCTCCATGTTGTGTACACACTTGNGGTTATCACAGCCATAAAACCTCTCAATTTTCGTTGTGGCTGTTTTTATGCCGCTGTAATTGTGAGTGCTTCATAGGCTTTTTGCAGCAGTTTTAAAACCTTCCGGGAAGGTTTTTAGTAGCGATGACTATAACAGCAGTTTTAACCCCTACAAATATAACATCCGTTTAAACTGCACCTAGTTTCCAGAATTTTCTTTTTGATTTTATTCATTCTGATGATTATACACATTCNCATGATTTTTTTTTTTCATAGTTTAGGGTTTAGGGTATGTAAAATCGACCACCTTTTGTTTGACTGAAGTTATTGACTTTGTATTCGCTACTAAAAAAAAAAAAAGAATTTTTACAACACTTATGTAGGTTATCACAGTGATAAAACCTCTCAATTTTCGTTGTGGCTGTTTCTATGCCGCTGTAATTGTGACTGCTTCATAGGCTTTTTGCAGCAGTTTTAAAACCTTTGGGGAAGGTTTTTAGTAGCGATGACTATAACAGCGTTTTTACCCCTACAAATATAACATCGGTTTAAACTGCTACTAGTTTCCAGAATTTTCTTTTTGATTTTATTCATTCTGATGATTATACACATTTCAAAAATCTTACATATAGAATAATAATAGAATATATGAAAGAAGATTATATACATACAACTAGGCCTGTGTATTCATTTGGTTTGGATCGATCAGTTTGCAAATTAATCAAGTCGATTGTATTCGAAATTCAAAATCCTAAAACCCAAACCGAACAAAATTTTGTTGAAACCGAGACAATTAAACTAAATTCGGTTTAAACTGTTCGATTTTACATTAATCAATACATCTTGTTGTGTTATGTATATAAGGGAAAAAAAAAACAAACAAAAACTGTATATAGCAACCAGCTGCATAACAGGGGAAAAATTGCATAATTCTGACATTCAAATGGAGTAACAGCNGAATCCATCATCTCTAACCACGTATCTCTTTTCACTAAATTGCACATTAAGTTCTTACATGATTTTTTTTTTTCATAGTTTAGGGTTTAGGGTATGTAAAATCGACCACCTTTTGTTTGACTGAAGTTACTAACTTTGTATTCACTATTAAAAAAAAAAGAATTTTCACAACACTTATGTAGGTTATCACANGAATCCATCATCTCTAACCACGTATCTCTTTTCACTAAATTGCACATTAAGTTCTTACATGATTTTTTTTTTCGTAGTTTAGGGTTTAGGGTATGTAAAATCGACCACCTTTTGTTTGACTGAAGTTATTAACTTTGTATTCACTATTAAAAAAAAAAGAATTTTCACAACACTTATGTAGGTTATCACCGCCATAAAACCTCTCAATTTTCGTTGTGGCTGGTTTTATGCCGCTGTAATTGTGAGTGCTTCATAGGCTTTTTGCAGCAGTTTTAAAACCT
>JXCR01073585.1:508087-519935 GCA_002079205.1 Phalaenopsis hybrid cultivar | reverse complement strand
CATGCATAATTAATCTCGTCACTAAAAGAAAGAGGTTCTTTAGATTGTTGTTCCTAGTCCGGATATACGGGGTAGGCAAGAGATTTTGGAGCTGTATTTGCATGAAAAACCTTTGGCTGATGATGTGGATGTTAAAGCTCTTGCACGTGGTACGCCTGGTTTCAATGGTGCAGGTTTGCTCTATATTATTTCCTTACACTAAATGTTCCAAAGTGTTTTTCAAATTAATCCATTAGAGAATTATTATTAGGCCTTTTCTTTCATTTATTTTTAGATCTTGCAAACCTTGTCAATATTGCTGCCATTAAGGCGGCTGTAGAAGGCGCCGACAAGTTAACTTATGCACAGTTGGAATTTGCAAAAGACAGGATAATTATGGGTACTGAGCGTAAAACGATGTACTTATCCGAGGACTCGAAGAAGGTAATTATATAGTATGCTCTTTTATCTTTCTTTCACTCTTTTCTATCCTAAAATTCAAATATTTTGACGCATTTACTTGCATGTATTGCATATTTATCGCCTATACTTTACTTTTTACATTTATACTATCCAAATCTTTTATATTACATAAAAATACCAATATTTTTACTTTTAAAAAGTGAAATACACCTTTTCATACATAGATAAGGTTGCATATATGTAAAAATTAAAATTAAGGGGTTCGATATGTGAATACATACAAATTAAGTGGTACGTATGTGAAGCTTCCAAATATTTTTGGGACATCTACATATAGATCATGCATTCACATATCTAACACCTAAACATTCATGNTTGCACGTGGTACGCCTGGTTTCAATGGTGCAGGTTTGCTCTATATTATTTCCTTACACTAAATGTTCCAAAATGTTTTTCAAATTAATCCATTAGAGAATTATTATTAGGCCTTTTCTTTCATTTATTTGTAGATCTTGCAAACCTTGTCAATATTGCTGCCATTAAGGCGGCTGTAGAAGGCGCCGACAAGTTAACTTATACACAGTTGGAATTTGCAAAAGACAGGATAATTATGGGCACTGAGCGTAAAACGATGTACTTATCCGAGGACTCGAAGAAGGTAATTATATAGTATGCTGTTTTATCTTTCTTTCACTCTTTTCTATCCTAAAATTCTACCACCATAAAATATTTTGAGGCATTTACTTACATGTATTGCATATTTAACGCCTATACTTTACTTTTTACATTTATACTATCCAAATCTTTTATATTACATTAAAATACCAATTTTTCTACTTTTAAAAAGTGAAATACACCTTTTCATGCATAGATAAGGTTGCATATATGTAAAAATTAAAATTAAGGGGTTCGATATGTGAATACATACAAATTAAGTGGTATGTATGTGAAGCTTCCAAATATTTTTGGGACATATACATATAAAATCATGTATTCACATATCTAACACCTAAACATTCATATTTACATGCATACCACTCTTATCCTTAACATCACATAAAAAATATCACTATTATTACCTTTTTTAAAGTGAAATACACCTTTTCATGCGTTGCTTTATGATCCCAAGGTGTTTTAAGCATAAGTATCAAACTTTTGGTGTTAGATATGTACATGCATACGAATTGTGAGGCATGTATGTAAATTTCCTGACATTTCTTCATTACACATTAAGCTAATCCGGAGATGCATTTGTTTTTTAAGCTCACGGCATACCATGAGAGTGGACATGCTATTGTTGCCTTCAATACTGAGGGTGCACATCCTATTCACAAAGCAACCATAGTTCCCCGAGGGTCTGCCTTAGGTATGGTCATGCAGCTTCCTTCTCAAGACGAAACTTCAATAAGCAAGAAACAGTTGTTAGCTCGTCTTGATGTATGTATGGGTGGGAGAGTTGCCGAGGAACTTATATTTGGCAAAGAGTATATAACAACTGGTGCAAGCAATGACTTACATACGGCCACGGAGCTTGCTCAATATATGGTAAAGGTTTTGCCCACCACTTAATTATAAATCTGACCAGAGTTTAAATTTCTTTCATTTAAAAGACTCGCACTTAAATTTCAGATTTCATCATGTGGGATGAGTGATGCAATTGGCCCAGTGCATATTAAAGAACGGCCAGGATCAGAGATGCAGTCGCGAATCGATGCAGAAGTACGTACTGTGAAGTAAATCTGTAATTTTGGTTGTTCTAGTGTCTGAAATGCATATTACAAAATTCAGGTTGTGAATCTCTTGAGAGAAGCTTATGAACGTGTCAAGCAGCTACTAAAGAAGGTATTTCTATCGAATCATTTTTCTAATAATTTTCACTCACGTTTACCTTCATAATACTTAAACTTACTTGGTTGAGAATATTGCATTTTTGAGTTCATAATACATTACCTTTCTTGGTTGAGAATATTGCATTTTTGAGTTCATTTATTTTTTGTGTCGCATAACTTATTTATGTGTGGTAGTTGGTTGTCACCTCCCTAAGGTCAAGCAATGATGCAAGTAGAGGTGGGCAACTCAATGAGAAACAATTTCCACCTATATTTGTCTTGACCTGCTTGAATTAGTCTTTGGATTTGATGCGAGTAACATAATGGTTACTCTTATGCTAAATATATTGTGTGGCTAGGATATTTTTGAAGGCGAGTTTATTTTCATGTCTCATCAGAATGAGGTTATTTTCATGTCTCATCAGAATGTTTGGAGGAGGGAATCTAATGAATTTTACTGAGTTATCATGCAGATATTTATCATAGTTGATACTTTTTTGGTTATTCAGAGAAGATCGTAGCAATATTGCTGAGAACAAATAGTTAAACTATTTGATCAAAGTTGAGGCAATTAGTTGATTAGAACGTGTAGCAGAAGATTAAAGTGAGAGTGACTCACAGACTTTATTTATTTTCTGAAATTATCAGGGAGTCGGTTGTGAAAATGATAGGCAATGCAGTTATCAGAATAATTGATGTTATTTTATTTCAAGCTGGTAATATGACTTTTTGAGGGGTCATGTACTCTATGGCTGTGTGCTTTTAAAGTAGTGGAATCGTGATTAACTTCTGCGGGCTTTTGTTAAATGATTGAAAAAGCCGAGTAAAGCTAAATTATTGGAGGAAGTTTTCTTGCGAAGAACCTGATATTTGGATGTAGGAAGTGGGGCAAAGTTTTTATGTCATATAATTTAGAGGGGAGACTTTAAAGTGGAGGAAGAGCGTACAAAACTTATCATGTTTGGATCTTCATTAAATGTCCGCAAAAGCTGAGTAATTCTAAATGATACTTGAAAAATTTTGATACAAGCTGATTATAGGCTTTGAAGTAAGAAAGTACCTTTAGAGAATCATACGAGGGTTATTTTGATAATTAAGTAAAAATTATATGGCTGTATCAGGGTTTTTCTTTTATTTCCTTTTAATCGCAAGTATTTTATTACTTGTTAGAAAAATGCTTAAAATTTCTTGATTCTTTGCCAACTGTCTTAACATTACGATGCAAGTCCATAGTACGAGGCTTGAACTAATTCTAAAGGGCTTTAATGATTTTTCTAGAGGATTCCTATTTATTTATCAATCAATTAAAGCTACCTTGAGCGCTGTTTAATGTTGTGTGTGACTTTTCCTTTCAGATTATGCCTTTTATTGCTGTTCACAGCAACTTTCCTTTGGTTTTTGGGTGTTGTTCGCGCTGGACAACAGGCAGCTCCTGTTTCTTAGGTTTTTGATTTTTGTAAATTGCAACCCGTATTTGTTTTCTAGTTTGCATTTCCCCAATGCTGGAGAACCTCAGATGGGAGAAATTATGGAAGGGATAATTATTTTATTTTAGATATTACCGTTGCTGTAGGATTTGGAGTGGACAGAAGGCCTTTTGACTGAATTCTCACATGATTGTATTTTATTGCTGGATTTGAAGTCTATTTTCAGGCAAAATTATGGTAAGAATTAATTTAAAAGCAAATGTTATCTATCTTAAATTATCTCCATACTAGGAGAAAACTAATTTCTGAATTAACTTACAATAACAGCACCCATATCTTCAATTAACTAACTCGAACGCATCATACTTTAAGATAACTACTTCAAGATTTATTCTAATCCAGATTTTAAAATTCAAATACAAAATTTTTTGTAACTCATCCTTGTCTATTACAATCTAAAATTTAATCCAATTTTAGTATCAACAACATTCTAACATTGTCACTGTGGGATCCCAAGCCCTGGATGAGAAAAGTGAAGGTTACGTTAAATAGTCGACAATTAGTGTAAACATTTTTGTTGAAAAATTATGACATGAACCTTTATATTATTGTGCAATGTTAAGGTTTTCTTGAAATGACACACCATTTGACCTGAATACAGTGAAACATGTACAATGACTGTTGCACCAGCTCCTGACTGTTGTGTTAAATAAATAAAAGTTTCACATTATGGATGGATGCGGGAAAAGAAGTTCGTTCAAAAAAGTAATATTAGGATAAAAATCAAGAATATATGCACTCACACAGGTAAATTTATAAAATTAGTAGATATTATAGTTAATAGGAAAATAAGTATCTTACGCATTCAAAAAACTTAATGGGTGTGAGCAAAAATTAAGGAGATTGATAGCTTAGGTTTTAAATTTTTGTATTCAAGTAAGATTCATAGTAGAAATGGTGTATGGGTAATTATAGATAAGTGTTTGAAAGATAATGCTATAAAAATTAATAGAATTATAGATATAATTAAAAGTCTATGGATTGTTGTTGATACTAAGATCTCTAAGGTTTGGATATATGCTTAAAAGAAAAATTTTGGAATAACTTAGAAGAATTAATACAAATGATGTTTATTAAAGAAAATTTTTATTGTAGGAGATTTAAATGGACTTCTTGGTAGAATGGTAAAAAAAATTTAGAAATATTCATCGTGGCTTTGGTTTTGAAATGACTAATGAAGAATGTAGAGTAATATTGGATTTTACTTTAGCTTATAATCTTGTTAGTGTTAATATTTTATTTAAGAAAAAAGATGAGCATAATGTCCCTTATAAGAATGAATTCAATAAAAAATAATTTGATTATTTTCTTATAAGAAACATAGATCGTCGAGATTGTAAGATCGTAAGATCATTCCAATTGATAATATAAATACCCCTAACATGGATTTTTTGTTTTTGATTTTAAGAGGAAGGGGTGTAAGATGAAAAATATAGTGACATATTATCATAAATTTTGATGATGATATTTAAAAGACATACAAATATTTTTATGACTAAACTTCATGATCTTATGATTTTCACGTTCATGAAGAAACTAATGCTATGTGGAATAAAATAATGATACTATTATGAAAGTTACAAAAAATGTGCTTGGCAAATGAAAAGAAAAAACTTTGATGAATAAAAATAGCTGGTGGTAGAATAACAATATGCAAGAAAATATAAAAATAAAAATTTTTTTATAAAAATTAGTTCAAATATAAANATTAAGGAAGAAACTAAAAAAAGTGATTCTCGTAGATTAAGATATTTAACATAGATAGGTGAGATATTTTGATAAAATTTTTAATGAAAAATCTAAAAATACAATCTACTTTAGTATTCTTAATAACATAAATAATAATAATTTTTTTCTTACCATCACAGTAGTAAAACAGAGTTAAGAAAGTTTTCAAAAAAATGAAGCGTGAAATAGTAGGACCTGATGGTATTCTAATAGAAGTTTAAAAATATTTAGGAGAGCTAGGGATTTATTGGATTACTAATTTTTTAATATTTTTTTTAAAAACTAAAAATTTGCCTGATAAGTAGAGAGTGCCTATCATTTTATATATTTTAAGAATAAAAAAATGCACCCGAGTGCAAATTATAGAGGAATTAGGTTATTGTGTCATTAAAGTAATGTTATGAGTAATTGAATATAGGTCACGACGTAATACGAAAATTTAACAAAATCAGTTTAAATTCATGTCGGCCAAGTCTAATATAGAAGCTATACATTTATTAAGAGGTTTGGTGAAAAAGTGCATAGGGAAGGTTTTGCTTTTATTTTTTTGCTGAATTAGAAAAAAATTTATGATAAAGTTCTAAGGGAAGTATTTTGAAGAGTTCTAGAAAAGAAAAATGTCGATATTGTTTATATTCAAGTCATTAAATATATGTATATTAGAGTTGTTACTTTTTTTTGAATACAAGGAGGATTGACCAAATATTTTTTCTATTTCAGTTGGATTATATAAAGGCTTGGTTTTAAGCCCATGTTTTTTTTTTTCTTTGCTTTAGTTATAGATGCTCTTGTTGGACATTTACAGGAGGATGTACCTTGGTATATGTTTTTCACTCATGATATGCTTCTTATGAATGAGACTAGACAATGTTCAGGAAAAACTTGAATTATCGAGTTCAACTTTAGAGTCTAAAAGCTTTCTTTTGATCTTATCTGAAACTTAATACATGAAATTTAGTTTCAGTAGTAGTAGTTTTAGTGGTGGGGTTGTAAGAATGGGTGATCGTAATTAGGAGTGAATGTTTTAACATCTTGGGTCTATTGTTCAAAGTGATGGTGATCTAGTTGGGATTTTATTAATAGAATCCAAGTTGGATGGTTGAAGTGGAGGAATACATCAGTGCTATTATGTGATAGAAAAGCACCGTTTAGACTTAAAGAAATTTTATAAGATGGTGGTGAGACTTGCAAAACTTTATGGCGGAGAATGTTGGCCTGTAAAAGAGAAGCATAAATTAAGTGTTATTGAGATGAAAATGCTAAGGTGGATGAGTGGATTTAAACTAAGAGACAAAATGCGAAATAAATATACCTGTGAAAGGGTTGGAGTAGCTTCAGTGGTAGGTAAGATTAGAGATAGTTGACTTAGATAGTTTGGTCATATTAAATATCGATCATATATGACCCAATCAGCAGAGTAGATCTTTTAGATTTGACTCATGATAAGGAAAGGTAGAGGTAGACCTAAAATTTCTTGGGAATGCTGTTTAAAAAATGCTCTTAATTTGTTAGAGTGAATGAAAATATGACACTCAATAGGGCACAATGGAGGAAAAAGATTCGCGTAGCCAACCCCATGTAAGCGTAGTTTGTTTTATGGACTTCTTTGGAATAGATGATAAGTTTTATGATCCCTTCATGTTATGATCATGAGATCATGGGCCCCTTTTTAGGAGGAATTTTCTTATCTGAAATTTAGATCTCCATATGAGTTGAAGCTAACAACTTACCACTTTGTTTGATAACTGATCTTCATGAAGTTTCTTGGAGATTTTAGAAACTTCCTTTGAAAAATTTTGCATGTAGTTATTTTTTTCAAGAAGTGTAGGTAGCATTTGATCTTTGGTGTCTTCTGTAAATAGTCAAATTTAGAGCTTCAACGCACTACTTGTTTTGATCTAACGTAATATCTCGAGGCTAATTAGTTTCGTGGGCCAGGTTTGGTTCTGACCGAATTCGACCCGAAATTGGTTGGCCTGAACCTTAACCAAAACTACTCGATTTGAACCTGAATTGAATATTTAATTAGTCAAAAAGTCTGACCCAAACCCAATTGACTTGAAGCGGACCCACGTAATCGGTTTAATATATGCATAACAATTATTTGGGTTAATTTTTTCTCGATTTTGAGTCAAGATTGAGTTAATTTTAAGTTGGCGTGCTTTGTTTGTGTCAAATTCTATTTGATGGCTCAACTTTGTGTTGGTAGGTTAACCCAAATCTGACCTGAAATATTATGCATATTGAGATTTGGATCCGAATTCGACTTAAAATTAATCGGGTCAAAATAAACTTAAATTTTTCAAGCCGCGTTCGAGTTGATTTGGCTTATCGGGTCAGTTTTTGACCTCTAGTAATTTCTCATTATTTAGCATCCCAAAATGGATGTGGCATTAATTTATTTTAACTTGAATTGCCAATATGGCGGCTTTTGAAACTCTTATAATAATTGAAGCTTTTTCACATTTTAACAACTCTTATTCCATTACCCATTTGGAAGACAATTATTTTCTTTCCTTTGGGTAGTAGAGGGACATCATCGTGCGACTTGGCCACTCTTTGACTGTTTTCACTTTTGTGAATTTGATATCAGTATGTTATACTTGGGGTTTATAACTTGCTCCTCAAACAAATTATACATCTGTATGCTACTTATCATTTTTTTTTAATAGTCAAAGGGCCGATCAACATGGATAGAAATTTTTAGTATAAATTGATAAGTTTTTTTACTTGCCATACTATTATTGTGTTTACCATTGGCACTAGTTTTTTCTGTTGAATTGTGTCTTCTTTCTTAGTGAGTTGACATTGTTAAGGTTGTCATTGCAGTACTGCATACCTATCCTGAAGGTGTGATTGATCAATGTTAACTTGATTGATGTTAAGTGAAACCAACCAACTTCCTTTCATACCAAATCCTCGATTTAGTCTGTGATTATTGCAAATATAAAACAACAACAGTAATAATTCTTCAGTTCTGGCCACTTCTTTATTGATGTCAAAAAGTAAGAATTGGAATAAAGTATGTCTTTTCCACTTAATTGATAGATTAGATTCTTCTGGCTACGAACATTGATAAGAATTGGAATAAAGTATGTCGTTCTATTGTAATTTTTCCACTTGATTGATAGATGAGATTTTTCTGGCTACGAATGTTGATAAGACTTAGGTTATCTCATGCTTGATTTGTATCTGTATGGTGGAAGACAACTCTCACAAGTCCATATTGGAGGCAAACTTCTGCATACCTGTCATGAAAGTGTGATTGATCAATGTTGACTTGATTGATGTTAAGTAAAACGAACCAACTTCCTTTCATACCATCTCCTCGATTTAGTCTGTGATTATTGCAAATATAAAACAACACTAGTAATAATTCTTCAGTTCCGGCCACTTCTTAATTCATGTCAAAAAGTAAGAATTGGAATAAAGTATGTCGTTCTATCCTAATTTTTCCACTTGATTGATAGATTAGATTCTTCTGGCTACGAATGTTGATAAGACTTAGGTTATCTCTTGCTTGATTTGTATCTGTATGGTGGACGACAACTCTCACAAGTCCATATTGGAGGGAAACATTTCATATCAATTGGTGCCATGTTTATTTGGCTTTAGCATAATATTGTCCACCACAATAACTATTGTTATTTTTTCTTTACATCATTTTTCTATTTTTTTGTAAATGTTAGGAAGCAATTTGTAATAGGTAGGATCATCATCGGTCTTATTCTAATTATTTCTTTTGGAGAAAGTAGACTCCACATCTAATAGATCGTGGTCTTCTTTTGCTTTCCTTGGCTTTAGTGCTCTATCATTATTGCTATTATATTTGGCCTAAATTATATTAGTAATTAGAAACAAGTAGACTTCATTGCAATTTGCATATAAAAATACCCGTTTCCTTTTGGATTAGAGCACTGTCTTACCTCAAAGTCAATTATTTTTTAAAATTTGCTGTTGTCTGTTATATAGAAGAAAAGCTCATTTGAAATAATCGAAGTTATTGAAATTAATGAAATTTGAACTCAAGCGATGAGAGAAATTAAAGCTGAGAATACAAATCTTTGTCTACCCGTCAACTAAAACTTACTGATGCTGAATTTAACATTTAAATTATGCACGTTGAATTGTTTGTAGTTCTGTCATGCTTGCGCTACTTTTTATCTCTAAGAACAATGAGTGATCCCAATTATGGATATAACGAAAATAAAATAAATTAAAAATAAAATAGGAAAATAAATTGATCTCAAATGGCGCTTAAGCAGCCGAAGTAAGCATTTCACTTTGGAGTATTGCAGTAACTAACTTATTATTAGCTTCTAACGAGATGGTTCAGGTTATTGCAGCTTCTCCTACTTATCCAAAACCCCTACATGAACTGCTGCTGTTGATTTACTGTGTTTCAATTTCCAATGAGGGGCTATTTGTGATTTTTTTTTTCTTTGTTTTTTTTAAATTATTATTTTGTTCTTTTTTTTTAATTAGAACATATTTTTAAAAACACTCAAAACATCTTTAGTATTTTAAGTGTTTTTAAAAATAAGAAAAAAGTATATATCAAAATTATACCAACCAATCATGTTATTTAAAAACAAAATAAAAAGGTAAAAATAAAAAATAGGAAACAATAGTGATGCCAAAAGGGTTCTTAAATTTGATTATGCCTGTAATTCTATACTAAATTTCATCACATCTTCAATAACTTGAATGATAAACATGTGAAACAGCATATTGAAGTTGTTAATCTTGTTTGAAGATTGTCATCATTTAAATGCAATGTAAATCATTTCAGTATATAAATTATTTATGATGGGAAATTAGGTTAAATCCTGGTATGTAAGTGTCGACTTTAAGATTGGATCCATTTATACATGTTCTTTGAATTTGCATTTTTTCATGACACATTTGCTTCTTAAACCATGAATCTCATATTTGATTAGTTAATATCAAGATATGGCCTATCAGAACAGTTTCATATCCTTTTTTTTCCAAGATTAATATCTTAAATCAAGTAAAGTGTGAAAATCGTCCCTTCACTATTTAAATGGGAGCATTTAAGTCCCACAGTTATAAAAGTGCTAAGTTTAATGGGGGCTAAAATAGTCCTCACTATCGACTATTTTAACCCTATATAAAAAAGTGAGGAGACTAAATTGACATTTTTATGAGCTTTGGGACTAAATTAACTCTCTGCGAAAAATCAGGAAATTTTAACTCTTTTCTTGCCTTAATTTTTCTCTGATTGTATTCCATCTAACATCTTTTTTTCATCTCTTGGACTCATGTTCTTTCTCACTTGGCTTAAATTTAAAAATCCTTTTACAGCACGAAAATGCGCTGCATGCTCTTGCAAATGCATTACTGGAGTATGAAACACTCAATTCTGAAGAAATTAGACGAGTCCTCAATCCTTACCAAGAAGGCCAACTCTATGAGCAGCAGGAGGAACTTGCATTGGCTTAGAAAGGGCTGTTCGAATTCGAAACTATACTGTACAGTAATGAAACCACAGGCGACCTCCACAAAATTCTTCAAGTCATTTTTTTCCCTGATTTTATACTTTATTGAAGATCTGAGATTCATCATCATATTCTTAAGAGGACATTCATGGCTTAAAGAGATGGTTTCAGAATACCGTTGTAGGGATTCATAACTTAAATTTGCTTCAGAGAAAGGTCGGAAATCTGAGGGTAAACATCCAAAGAGAACTGAGAACAAAAATGGGTGTTCTTCCTTTGGTAAGAAGCTTGTATTAGCTTGCTGTTTGTCATTTAAGTAATACAAGTTCTGCAAATCAGCAAGTTTATATTGATTTTCCAGTTACTTTTTCTTCTCTTGTTATCCAAGCTTGAGACCTGGTTTATCTTGTGCTTCATGCCTATAGTTGAGATGGTTTTTCTGTTTCTTTTATTTTTATTTTTTAGTTTGTTTTCTCGTTTGGTATTTTAGTATGTTTTTTTGAATTCATCAAAGTTTTGTTTTGTAAATTTATTGTTGAAGTAGGAACATTTTTCAGCCTCCGGGCTGCCAGGCTTTTGATGTAATTGCAAGAGGCTTGTTTGGGATTAATTTTATTTTTTTTTCTTTTGTTTTTAAAAGCATATTTATTTGCTGTGCTTTTTATATGTTTTATTTTGTTTCTAAAATCAAATGAACAAGTTTTTTTCTTTTTTTAAATACTCAGTAACAGTTTGGTGTTTTAAGTGTTTTAAAAAATAACAATATCTTCATCAATCATATCAAGTATGTTTTGTATCAAATCAAAATACTAAAAAAACATAAAAACCGAAGTGATCCTAAACGGCCCTGAAATTATTTGTTTATTTGAGTTTGTTTTGTTCACACACACACACACACACACACACACACACACACACACACACACACACACACACACACACA
>JXCR01073585.1:461178-494998 GCA_002079205.1 Phalaenopsis hybrid cultivar | reverse complement strand
TTTTTCAACCCCCCCCCCCCCGAACTTAAATTTTTTTAACAAGATTAAACAGTTTAGCAACAGATATAAATAAGCAGGAATGAAAATGGAAATAACACACTTACAGGAATTTTTATGTTCTAATTGTACAAGTACAAAACTAAAAAAATAGGAATAAAATCAATTTTTGATCAATTTTCTATTATTATCATTTTAAATCAACATGTAGAGATTCAATAAACTTCTAAGCAGTAGGTACAAACATAAAAACAAACTAACACACTAAATTTGATTTCCAATCTCAACAACAAACACGCTAATAGGATAAAAAAAATACAGGGTAGCAGTTTTCTAAAGTTAAAGTTTAAAACTAAAGTTAGCAAGATTTTCAACTTTTCAAAAGGCATAGAAATAAGTTCAATTCTAACTTTTCAAGATTTTCAACTACCCTAGAATTTTAAAACAAACTAATAACAAAATATAACATCTCAATACAATTAAACAAAAAAAAAGTCTCACACATCACAAAGTCCAAACCAATACACAAACATACATGTCTCAACTCCAAAATAAAAATGAACAACACGTCAAAAATCTCAAGTCCAAAGCACATAGTCTAACACATTACAAACACAAAAATAAATTAGTCCTCCTCATCATCTTCAAAATCACCGATATTCCAAACATTTGTAGACTCATAATCAGGGTATCTAGGATATGGAGGAAATTGCACTGCTTGGTTACCCCTAATGAGGCCTTCCAAAGATGAGTGAATTTTTTTCTTCATAATCAATTTTTCTTCTATTATACCCATCAATATGACCTGCAAGCTTTCTAAATTTCTTACCTTATCTACAGTATAGTTTATATTTTCCATCATCCTCTGTAATAGTTGACTTTGAGTTTCTGTAGACTCACCTCTAGAAGTAGAAGCTCGTGAGGTAGATGGTCTAGATGTAGAAGCAGCAGAGGTAGAAGCAGCACACGTTGTCATTCCATAGCTCCTTGAAAATCCCCCTCTTCAGTCAAAAATGGAATGCTCAAAATACAACTTCACATTAACACTGGTTATTGGCTTCATAGGCAACAATACTTCCTCCCAGCTATCATATCTCACTTTAGCCTGCTCACACAAAGAAAAGATCAAGGAAGCAAGTCTCAGACCTGTAGTAGTAGCAACAGTGATAGAACTGATCATAGTTTGACAGATTAAAGCTCCAATATTGATGAGCTTGCCTTCGTGAATACAATAATTTAACGTCACCCTCTCTCTGGTAACTTCACTGAGAAGTATTATTGGTAATAAACGAGTAGAAATAAAATAGTGCCACTCCTTGGATGGTGCACTTAACTTTGACATGGAAAAGTTAACTCTCCTCTCATTTACGATCTTCTACAGTCCTCTTCCAACAGCCAAATAAGAAATGATCTCGTCTAATTTCATCTCAGTAGGACTATAGTTTGCATAAAAATACAAAGTATCAGGTGGTAAATGGTAAAACATATTGATTACCTCCACTGAAAAATGTACCAATTTTCCTCAAACCATAACTCGGTCTACTTTAGCCTCAGAGAGGTTTGCATAGAACTCCCTGAATACAAAAATAACAGCTACAACAGAAAAACAACAGAATCGTTCCCATTGTCGGTGAACGATCAGATCTTCTATAGATCCACCCGGACTTTTGAAACATTGCTCCTGGATAAGTTTTTGTGATTGTAGAGCATCACTGTACCTATCTTGAGCTTTAGAACTCACAAATTTGCTCGAATCAAAATGGCCTTTTCCTTTACCCCTCTTCATTCTTAATGTCATTCTACAAATTTTATAAAATTCCACAATAACTTAAAAAATCAAGTCTAATCTACTAAACTTAACTTATATAAGCATAAACTACACTCCTTATGTAATTTACATAGATTTTTCCTCGTTTTTTACCATGAATAGTGATTTTTGGATTTTTCCAAATGTACTCAAAATACATGCTAAAAATCCAAAATTTTTACATAGAAGTGAAGCTCTTACCTCAAGTAATCCAAATCTAGCAAATTTTTCTCAATTCCACCAAAAAATCTCCACAAAATAGCTTGCCCTAGCCTCTAAAGTTGCGAACTCGAGAGGTTGAAGGTGACGGCGAGGGTAAAAATGGCAATTTTTGGGGTTATTTTTCACTTTTAACCATTTTTGAACCGGTTTTTGTGGACCGGCGCTTAAGCGTGGGTAAGTGGCACTAAGGCGTCTGTCTCTTGGGTTACATCGCGCTTAAGCACGAGATTGTGCTATTTTTGATATTTTTCAACTTAAGTAAAATGCACTATTAGCCTATGTAAACCACCCCTAAATGGTCTCATAACACTTAAATGATTATTTTCCTCTCCTACAACTCTCCTCTCTCTCTAAATTCTCCTATATAACTCAATTCAATTCGGGACAAAAATAATACTAATTTTCACAAAAAACAAACATATACATTCATTCACAAACTAGTACAAGTACATGTAACATTTAAATCTCACTCTAAATTATCTCGGATGAGAAAATTTTCTAAATACAAACACTTAACAAACTTAATCAATTAAACACATAAAAGTCATAAACACTAGAAACAAACACTAACACGTAAACACGACTCCTAACAAACAAACTCTAACACAAAACTTAATTCCATTCTTTATTTATTGGGACAAACTCCAGTCTTTCATTAGTCTCTCCTTGGGCAATCGGAATATAAAGTTGATAAAAAAGATGGTGATGACGAGCTCTGATATTATCTTCTTCAATCCATTTCTGTTTAAGATACATCTACTTATCTGCTTCTTCTATATAACTAGTATGGTTGAATTGCATTTTTAATTGCCATTCAATATGCTATAGATGTGCGTGAATCTCAATTACCTTTATTTCCAGTAAAGCCATAATAGTCTCAATTTTGTTGATTTTTTCTGATATTCCTTCAATACTAACGGCTAAAAAATTATTATACATCTCTTGTGCACTTTGACTAATGAATTTCTTCATCATGGTATCTTCCTTCTTCTTCAAATCCATCTCCCATGAAAATAACTTATCAAAATCTCTCTCTCTTGTAGACTTTAGGGCTGAAAATGATCTGGGGTGAAATTCCTTCACAAAATCCTTCTATTTATAGGCCTAAATCTCTCTAGTAACTCCTAGACACGTCCTAAAATTGCCTTGGAACGTTTTAGTCAACCAATTTGTGGTTAAATCTTCTAGAATCCAAATTTTGTACATGGTTTTTAACTCCTGAGCTTAAGCGCCGAATATTAGCGTTTAAGCGTCGGTGCTCAATTTTGCACTAGTCAACTTAACGTCTAAATTCTCATTTTAGCATGTCTAGATCACTCAATAAAGTCTTAAAATAATTAATAACACAAAATAGCCTGAAAAATACTACCTAAAATTTTCTTGATCACACACAAACAACATTCAAAGTAAAAACACACTGATAACTATGGGTTGCCTCCCACAAAGCGCTTTGTTCTGCGTCGTCAGCCCGACGTAAACAGTGCTTATTCTGGTTGACCCAACATCATTCGATCGTTAAGTTTTTATTGATCCCCAATGAAATAAGGTTTTAGTCTAGGAACATTCACTTTAAACACTTTATCAGTTTTAGGATCTTTAATATCCATAGCTCCATAAGGATAAACTTTCATCACAACAATTGGGCCCATCCACCTGGACTTAAGTGTGCCTGGAAATAACCTTAACCTTGCATTATATCACAAAACTTGTTGCCCTGGCTCAAAATTTTTAGTAAGAATTCTTTGATCATGCCACATCTTCATCTTTTCTTTATAAATCTTAGCACTCTCGTAAGACTCATTCATTATCTCTTCAAGCTCATTTAATCGTAATAATTTTTTCTCACCAACATCTTTCAAATTATAACTTAACTAGTTAATCGCCCAATATGCTTTATGCTCAAGTTCAACTGGTGAGTGACAAGCTATCCCAAATATTAGCTTATATGGGGAAATTTTTATAGGAGTTCTGTATGCAGTCTTATAAGCCCACAAAGCATAGTCAAGTTTGATTGACCAATCAATTTTTGTTGGATTTACAGTTTTTTCCATAATTCTTTTAATTTATCAATTAGATAATTCAGCCAAACCACTTGTCTGAGGAAGATAAGCTGTGGCAATTCTATGATTTATATGAAATTTCTTTAATAATTTCTCCATTATGGCATTTCTGAAATGACTTCTCCCATTAGTTATGATAACTCTCGACATCCCAAATCTACAAAATATGTTTGTTTTCAAAAACTTTGCAACACTTCAAGCATCACATCAAGGTAAAGCAACAGCTTCTATCCATTTGGATACATAGTCCACTGCTAACAGCCTACATAAACTTTCAAAAGATGATATAAATGGTCCCATTGAATTAATCCTCAAACATCAAATATTTTAACTTCTAGCATATAATTGAGGGGCATCTCATTTCTTCTAGAAATACTCATTGACATTTATCACAAGTTTTAATATAAACCTTAATATCTCTAAAGATACTAGGCCAATAAAATCATTTTGTATGTTATTTTATCAACACCAAAATGTCCCCCAAAATCAGAATTATGACATTTTTGTATTTTGTATGTTATTTTATCAACATCTCTAAAAATTGTAGGCCAATAAAATTCAAATTGTAAAATTTTGTATGTTGTTTTATCAACATTAATATAAGCATTAACATCTCTAAAAATTGTAGGCCAATAGAATCCAGATTATAAAATTTTGTATGTTGTTTTATCAACACCCCCAAAATCAGAATTATGACATTTTTGGATAATTTCATAAGTCTCTTCTAAAGGTACACATTTTTGAATAAACAGATCCTTTTTTTGTTTATATAAAAATGGGTCATCCCAAAAATAAGTCTTAGGTTTAGAAAAAAATTTCCTCTTTAGTTGGTATGTCATTCCATAAGGTATAATATCACTTACAAGAAAGTTCATAATGTTGGCATACCACGGAGCACGCCACTCATTAATTTTGAACAATTTTTCTTCCAGAAAATGTTCATTAATTTCTTTTTCAAAATAGAGTGATTTTTCTAACTCAAGCTTGGATAAATGATCAGCAAATTGATTTTTAGTTCCCTTTTGATCTGTTATTGTAAAATCAAATTCTTACAAAAGAAGAATCCATCTTATAAGTCTTGGTTTAGCATCCTTCTTTTTCATTAAGTACTTAATAGCAGAATGATATGCATGCACTACGCAATGAGTTCCAATTAAACATGATCTAAATTTATCAAAGTCATATACTATTGTTAATAACTCTTTTTCAGTTGTTGTTTAGTTAATTTGGGTTTCATTAAGAGTTTTACTAGCATAGTAAATTACTTTGAAAATTTTATCATATCTTCGTTCTAAAACAACTCCAATAACATTATCATTAGCATCACACATCAGTTCAAAAGGTTTTCCTCAATATGGTGAAACTATAATTGATATAGTGGTCAATTTTTCTTTTAATAACTCAAAAGCTTTTAGGCACTCTTCATCAAATTTGAAAATTGCATCTTTCTCCAGTAAATAGCATAAAGGCTCAACAATTATTTAAAAGTCTTTAATATATCACCTGTAGAATCCATCATGTCCTAAAAAAACTCTTAATTTCCCTTACATTGTTGGATAAGGTAAATTAGCAATCACTTGAATTTTAGCAGGATCTACTTCCATACCATTTTCTTATATTTGATGTCCTAATACAATTCCGCCTGCTACCATAAGTCGGCATTTTTTCCAATTAAGGACTAAATTTGTTTCTTCACAGTGCTTAAGAACTTTTGGTAAATGTTCTAAACATGAGTCAAATGAAGTTCCAAATACTGAAAATTCATCCATAAATACTTCAATTCCTTTTTTAATTAAATCACAAAAAATTGTCATCATACATCTTTGAAATGTAGCAGGGGCATTACATAAATCAAAGGGTATTCTTCTAAAAGCAAATGTACCATAAGGACTGGTAAAAGATGTTTTCTCTTGATCCTCTGGAGTTGTTTGAATTTGGTGATAACCAGTATATCCATCTAGAAAATAAAAGTATTTATGCTCAGCTAGTCTATCCAGCATTTGATCTAGAAAGGGTAGTGAAAGTGATCTTTCCTGGTGGCAAGATTTAATTTTCTATAATTAATGCATATTCGCCACCCTGTGACTTATCTAGTTGGTATTAATTCATTATGTTTATTCACAGTCACAGTTACTCCTCTTTTTATAGGAAAGCAGTGAATTGGACTAACCCATGCATACCTGAAATATGGTAGATAATTCCAGCATTTAACCACTTCAAAACTTCTTTCTTTACAACTTCTTTCATAACAGGATTCAATCTCCTTTAAGGATCAGCCCTGGGTTTGCAATTCTCTTCTATATGAATTCTATGCATACAAATTTAAGGGCTGATTTCATTAATATGCAATTGTCCATCCAAAGGCTTTCTTAATTTTTTTTAAAATTTTCATCAACCTTTGTTCTTCTTCTAGTGTTAACTTTGAGGAAATTATAACTGCCAAAGTAGAGGAATCTCCTAAAAAGACATATTTTAAAGGATCCGTAAGTAACTCCAACTCAAGATCAAGAGGTTCTTCTATTGATGGACAAAATGTTTTATCTTTTTCTATCATGTCCAAAATTTCAAAACTTTCTCAAACATAGTTTGAATCTTCCTTAAAAAGATCTTCACATTGATTTAATTGCTCTTCTTGCTTGTGTTCCAAATCTTTTACTTTAGATTTTTCTTCATAGTCAGTTTTGAAATGGCATTCACTTAGATATCTTATAACATCCATTCTATAGAATTCATCATCTTACCTTTTGTAGGATATTTCAATGATCTTGAAATGTTAAAAGTAACAATTTGATCTACCTTTTGCAGGGTATTTTATTGATCTTGAAATGTTAAAAGTAATAGTTTGATCATTGATGTATCATCTTTACCTTTTGCAGGATATTTCATTGATCTTGAAATATTAAAAGTAACAGTTTGATCATTGACGCTTTCTGCACATCTATCATTGCTCTTCCTGTGGCTAGGAAAGGTCTCCCCAAAATGATAGGTTCACTTTATCTTCCTCCATATCTAGTCCTGTGGCATCATTGACGCACATTGTTAATTCCCCTTTTTGCACATCTATCATTGCTCTTCCTGTGGCTAGGAAAGGTCTCCCCAAAATGATAGGTATCTCTTTATCTTCCTCCATATCCAACACAATGAAATCAAAAGGAAAGATAAATTGATCAACCTTCACTAGGATATCTTCTATAACTACTTTAGGATATGTTATTAAACGATCTACTAACTGCAAAGTAAGAACAGTAGGTTATTTCTCCTAATCCCAATCTTTTAAATATTGATAATGGCATAAGGTTAATGTTTGCACCTAAATCACATAATATTTTCCCATAAAATTTGTCTCCTATCACACATGGAATTGTAAAGCTATCAGGATCTTTAAGCTTTTCAGGAAGCTTTTTTTGAATTATAGCACGACATTTCTCACTAAGTGCAATAGTCTCATTATCTTCAAACTTTCTTTTCTTGTTGAGAATATCCTTCAAAAAATTTACATAGCATGGCATTTTTTCTAAGGCTTCAACAAATAAAATATTAATTGTACGCTTCTTAAAATTTTCCTGAAATTTTGAAAATTTCTTATCCAACTTCTGTTGACAAAGTCTCTGAGGAAATGGAGGTGGTGGTGTTTCCAAATCAACTTTTAGCGAAGCTCAGAATCTTTTGGAGCGTCCTCTTTTGATTCTTCAATTTCTTCTCTCTCTACTTCAGTTTCGTTTTGAACCCTACCTTCCAACTCTCTTCTGCTTCTAAATTGAACGGCCTTTACTTGCTCTTTATTCTGGTCTTTTGGATTTGTTTCAGTATTACTAGGGAGTGTTCTTTGGGATCTATTACTTAATGAATTTGTGATTTGTACAAGTTAAATATTTTTAATTGTAGCTCCTTGACTTTGTAATTGATTTCCCATTTGTAACACCATTTCTTCTATAGCCAATTTTTTCTCCTTAAATTATGGATTTTTGTTGAAACCTTGAGGATAAGTAGATCTATAATTATTATTCCCTTGGTTGTTCTAGTTTCCCAATGATTTTAAATGATTGTTACTTCATTATTGAATATTACCACCTAAAGTATTTTCCAATTGAAGTTGGGATGGTTCTTCCAACCTGAGTTATAATAACAGTTAAAGTTTAAATAAGACTTTCTAAAATAGAAATTTACCAATTTATGAAATCTTCCTTGGTAACGGCACCAAAAACTTGATCCCGACTGTTTATATGCAACAGTATAACAATGTATGCGATTATATTTTCACTTATATTTCCTTACTTTACAACAGTACCAAAAACTTGATCTTGAAGAAAATAAGAATTTAACTCTTTAATTTATATATATATATATATATATATATATATCGGGATACTACGCAAGTATACGTATCGTTATCAAGTAATATAGGACTTTTTTTATTAAGCCCTGAATATCGATCTCACGGGGAAAATTGGCAATATGCACTTCCAAACAACAAACTTTTATTTCAAAAAGACAATTACTCTATAGATAATTTGATAGTAATTAAAATTCAAAACTTTTTGGTATTTTTGATATTTTGACAAAACAACAACAACTTCTAAATAACTTGAGTTTATGTAAAAGAAAAGCACAGAATATGAAAATATCTTTCTCCTTTTCATGAATCAGTAATAAGTATAGGAATTATGTTATGAAAGTATGCAAATTGTGCTGTGCCAAATAGGAGCAATAATATTTTTTACCCTTACTAGAGATGCTATAAAGAACATTGGTTAATTTAAAGTTTGAATAATTTTGATGACCGGCTAGACAAGGAAGATATCAGCTCTCACTCTAGAGTTCTCTCGATTCCCTCCACCTAGGGGCTAACATCTCTTATTAGAACCTAAAATAATAAATTGAGCTGGGGGCTTTAACCTGTCACTCTAAAGTCCTCTAAATCTACACCCTTTAAAGATTATTTCCCTATTTATTTGCACTAAATCATATGAATTACATTCACATGCATACAACCTCATGTGATTCTTTCCAATTATTGACTGAGACGATACCAGCCCGGTTCTTACATGTTCTCTCAACAAATTTTAGCATCTAGATGGGTCAGATCAAGAAGTAAATGAAGTGCATGGAATTAAATCATCACAATTTCTTCTAACATTAATGATTAGTACTCTCCACAACTTCCATCAACACATTAATTACTTGTCATTTTAAGGAGAAAGATAAAGAAAGCTACTCAGAATCCATGGAGAAAATAAAACCACACTTACGTTTAAAAGTAGAAATCATTGTCAAACCAACAAGAAGTATCGATTAAATCTAAAAGTTGTTTAAAAACAAAAATAAAAACTTATCTCAAATCATCCACTAAACTCTTAAAGTTCCTTTAAATCTCTTCTCTTTTACAACACTCTATATTCTCAAAATAAAATTAAAAATAAAAAGGAAAAAGTAAATTTGATATGTCTAAATCTCTCAATAAGATTCTCCACAATCTTCTAAGGACTCAACACCCATCTCAAATGTCCCAACTTCCTTCTTTTATAAATTTCCCAAGAGATGCCTTGAAATTTCTTCAAAGTGTGTCCAAATTCGATGTATTCTCCAAGCAATGCCTCCTTTCACAAGTTTTTTAATAATATTTTCGTTCCTAGTGGTCATAACCACCCTCTTTAGCCAATAGGTGCCTCAAATGTCTCTTCAAAATTTGGCCAAATGAAGAAAACTGCCAAATAACACTTAGGCGCAACCTTCTTTATTTCACCGGCGCTTGAACACCGAATCTGGAGCTTAGGCGCCAAAACACTTTTGCAAAAATTTCATATTTTTGCTCCAAATTTGATCCTTTTTCACTCATTTTAACATTTTTCAACTTTTTTACTTGTACCTGAAAGAAAAATACACAAATAACTTCCATTAAAGTGCAATATCTCAAAAATAGGTATAAAAATGTGCTAAAAATACTATATATTTTAAGTTTATCACTTACACAATCTTTTTGTCATTGATGCCAAACTTATGGAACAAAAAGGCTAGGAGTAGGAAGTAGAGGACTGAGAATAACTAGCCCCACACCAAAAAATAGAGTGTTTACTATATAAGAAAAAGTTGGTTGTGGAGATAGGCTTCAAAGGCTGAAGTTTCTCCTCCCAACTCTCAAAAGACACACCTGAATTTTGCATGAAAAGAAGATGTTAGATGGGTGCCTTAAACCAAGAGTAATCCCCCCCTTGTGGTATTGACTATAGAATGGTGGATGGGGGAACCTATATCAATAGATTTCATGGTTTAGATGCAAAATTTTAGAGAGGCTCGATCTCTGGAAAATTCACTCAGATTGGTAGAGGGGAGCAGATTAGCTAAAATGAAGAAATGTCAAGTCTTAGAAGTTGTATTTAGCTTTGAATAAGGAAAATTGATCTTATTTCCATTCCTAACCATCAATGTCCCTTTACCATATGTTAAGAATCTAATGATCTCATCCAAGTTACTATCTACATGAGTGAAATTAGAGTAGAAGCTAATATAAACATCTCTCAAGGAAAATAAAGCATCAATGCAGGAAGGAGAGATCAACATCTGCTTCTCTCTCACATAGATTGACTCATCAGATGCCTAAAAAGAATTAGCATAAAACTTCCTAACCATTAAAATCACTACTACACAAGTGTTATAGCATAAATTTTTCCAATCTCAACTTAATATCACGCCCAGGGCTAATGAATTCATGTTTAGCAATCAACTTCCTCAATACCAAGAAGTCATTGTAACGCTCCTTAGCTTTGGAGCTTACATACTTTTTCTTATCAAAAGAATATTTGGATTTTCCACCCATAGTTTTAATAGCCATTGTAATGCAATAAATTGATATTACAAAGGATAAGGAGCAAGATTATGGATGCAACAATATGAAAATCAGAAACATGAATTAATGCACACCAAAATTTTTCAAAATTTTCCAGCCCTATCTTCCTCCTCATGAAATTATGAAATTTTTAGATGAAAATGGAAGGAATGAGTTCAAGGACTAAAATTTACCACAAAGAGGTGATTTTTTCCCTTTAGAATAGCTTGGATTAAAGTAAATTAGAAAGATTTAGGATTCTCTAGGATTGCTCTCTTGGTAGCCGAAGAAGAACAACGAGAAAAAAAAATCACGATAATGGGGATGAACCATGTCAAATTCGGCTTAAAAAGCTTACAGTTGGGGATGGCGACTTGGGGCCCTAATAGTAATGCCTAGGCACTACTTACCCAAGAAAGTGGCGCTTAAATGTCGAGTGGGCAGCGCCGAAGCACCCATACAACCTGTTGATGCCTAAGTGTCGACCTAATTTTTGGCCATGGTCACCTCATTTGTATAATTCATCCCCCCACTCACTAAATCTTCCTAAACATCACACCAAATCAATCACAACAACGTAAACAAACACACAAATACATAAATAAGCACATAATAATAACACACATAAGAAAACTCGGGTTGTCTCCCAAGAAGCACTTAGTTTGACATCATCAGCTTAAATGTGCCAAATATTATAATCAGAATGATCCAACTTCAAAACCCCCTTAAACATAGGTATATCTTCTCCTAATTATGGTTCAAGTCTCTGCCCATTCACTTTAAACACTCTACCACTCTTAGGATAATCAATATCAATCGCACCGAAAGAATAAACCTTTACTGTAGTAAATGGCCTGACCACCTAAATATTAGTTTTCCTGGGAATAATTTCAATCATGTGTTGTACGATAAAACCCCCTACCCAGGCTAAAAATTTTTCTTAAGAATCCTCTGATCATGCCTTATTTTCATTTTCTCCTTATACATTTTGGCATTTTTATAAGATTCTTGTCTAATCTCAATCAAGTTTAATTAACTTTAGCAAAAGTTTCTCACCAGCCTCTATCATATTATAATTGAAATCCTGAACAGTACACTACCTAAAATCAACAATTTGGTTTTTAAATTTGTAGCGTTTCTTGAGGACAAGTAACATTTAAGTTTGGGGGATTTTGATATTTCTTTCAACATGCTTAATTTCATTTATCTTTTACATTTTTTTTTTTGATGAAACTACACTTTTAAAAAAAGCATTCTTGTAATTTTTTTGTAGGTATAACAGGTAGGACACTTGTAGAAAAATGGAGCTAAAACAGAGTGAAGTGGAGACAAAATGGAGCAAAAGGCAAGTCCAACAGACTGACACATAGGTACCAGCTTTTGGGTGCCAAGGCGCTGCCCACTGGCACCTCAGTGCCAACTTCTGGGCATCTAGGTGCCAGAACCTCCCAAGCAACCTACGAAGGTGGCTCTTAGGAGCCACAGACTGGGTGCAAGGTGCTTATACCTGTCAGAGCGGTTTTAACATGATCAGAGGATTTATTTGACAAATTTTGATGCTTAGAGAACACACTTGCATTTCCAAGTTTTGGAATTCTCCAAGGAGTAGGGTTTGTAGATTTTTACCTTTTTTGAGAGATTAGTGAGGGGTTCAAAGAAAAATCTATAAGGGAAGCATTGCAGCATTGCTGAAAGTTCTTGGCTTCATTGTTGGAGAAACTTTTTAACTCTATCAAAGGATAAAAGCTAAGTATTTTGTTCTTATTTCTATTGAACTTGTTGTAGGCACATGTTCAGCATAATTGTTATGTTAAATGTTGATGATTTCTTTTGAAATCTACATGTTTTGCGAGTAGATCTTTTTACCCTTCTCTTGTGATGAATAGGTAGGAATTTTAGGATGTATTGAATGCTTTAGAATTGAATTTTAATACTAATGTGATGATCTTTCTTTCTATGCTTCATTTACTTTTTATATTGGCCATATAAATTGTTAAAATTTATTGTTAACCCATAAATACTCGAGAAAAGATATGGCATAAGCTATGGTGAAGTAGTCCATAGGGCAATGTAAATAAATAGAGAGATATGTTTTAATGGGTATAATTTAGGGGTTTCTAGGGTAAGAGACATAAACACTTACCAAGTTAAACTAAACTTTTTTATACACTTGGAAGAGCGTAAGCAAGATATATGTTCTTGTTTGTCACTAGCTATATTAGAAATTCTTGGTATTCGGTCCTACATTCCACTTAGGCAATCACAAGAAAAAGGTCACTTTTATATTTTGATATTCATCAAACCAATTGATATAGTAGGGTTTAGCTTTAGACTTAGTGCTATACTTTAGGAGTAATTGTAAAAAAATCATTTTAATTTACATTTTAAGTAAGACCTTAGTGTAGTAGACTAGAACTTTGCCTAAAGGACTCGTTACCTCCTTCCCTTTGGGATCAACAATCTGGACTCAATAGAGCCCTATATTACTGAAATTATATGTATACTTGCGTGAGAAATCCTACGGAGAAATAATTTCTAATTTTAAGAACTCAATTCATTTTCTAAAGAGCGGAATAATTTTCTGGTGCCATTATCAGGACTTACATTATTGTGATAATCATTAGGGTGAACAAAGCATTAAGAGATATCCAAAAAAAAATTTTGGTCGGTGCTCCAAATATACATTTCAACAGATTATTTTATATTTTATTTTATGAGCATTCAAAATGTTTATTTTTTATTATTTATATGTTATTCAGTCGACCTACTCTTAACTAACATATAATTGACATATACTTCAATATTTTCTCTTTTTATGTTGTAAATATTACATCCATCAAAAACTGGTAGGAGCCCGAACATTTTTTAGCTCAAAAGAATTATAGTATAATTATATAGGCCTCTGATTGTCATGAAGGCATCTTCTCCGCATTTTCTAAGTCTTCTTGATTTGATGGTAGGTAGAAAAAGAGTCAAGGAGATCATGACTGAATGGACGACTGTAGAATCCAACATTATATCAATCCTTGGTAAGGGGTAGTTTTCTTTAGGGTAGGCAAAATTTAAATTTATGAAGTCTACATACATCCTCCATTTGTCATTCTAATTATGCATCATAACCACATTGGAGACCTAGGATGGGTAATTCACCTCTCGGACGTAGTCCTCCTCCTTAAGCTTCTGCACTTCTTGCTAGATCAACCCAGCTAATGTCACGTTTTACATTTCATCTTCTTCTTTATTGGACATGCAAATGCATTGATGTTGAAGAAGTGGCATGCTACATCAATTAGAATGTCTTATAATTTAGTAACTGGCTAGGAGAAATTTTCTTGATGCTCTTAAAGAGTCTGAATCAACATCTCTATGTTACATGCATCAAAATGCTAACTAATTAGAAAACATTTATCAGGTTCTTTGAGTGAAGCATGGTTCTTGATTGGAGTTTTAATAGTTTGAAGTTCCAATCTTTATTAGTTCTAAATGTTGAATGTTTCATGCTCCACATTACTGATCTCCTAGAGGTAGCATGTTAGGGACTAATCCAAATTACCTTGAACCATAACTATCTCCCCTTTACATAGAAACTTTATCATCTTGTGGTATGAGGAGACCACAACTCATAAGCTATTGAGTAATGCATGACCAAAGATTATATTGTATGTGGGTTGTGCGTTAACCATAAAAAAATCCTCCATGTTAGTGAATTGGTTAAAACCTTCTCCTAAGTGACTGATAGCTTGATTATCCCAAGGGCCTCCTTTCATTCTATAGAAGCTGTCATAGATGCATTTTCTGAAAGCCTAATTTAAATAGTATATTTCCTAAACTACCTGTATCAACAATAATATTGTTTACCTGGTAGTTATTAATAATTGTAGTAACCACTATGACTTTGTTATAAAGATTTCTCAAGGGGGAAGATCTGTGTTAGTAAAGATAATTGAGGGATGGGGGCTTACGCTTCAGAGGAAAACCAGAAGTGTAGTATTCCCTCACTCGGAGCCTCCTATTGTTGGCTCTTCTTACCGAGTCTTCAGCATAGTTCATTATCCTTGCTAAGGGGATCGGGTTTTCGATATCTTTCATGTCAAGACCATGATCTTTATGATATTTGTAGAATTTATTTTTGTTCCAGAGGAAAGCTTCAGTTCTCAATCATGGAGCATTCTTGAAGTTCTCATTATCTTAAATAGTTCGTACAAAATCTATAATTGAAATCCTCAGTTGAGTGGGTTTCAATGTTCCTCGGTCGCTAGTTAATTGGTCATTCGATTGACTCCATCTTTAGTTGTTTCTATTGGCCTCCCTATTAACTTGAGATGGCTATCCTTTTTCATGTTTGGGGTGAGGGACATCCTTCTCCATTAGCTCATCATATTGCAAGCTTTTTTCTTCGAGCGGCTGTAAGATTTCTCACTTTTTTCCCTCTACAGTGATATGATAGTTGACCAACTTTCTGAGTTTTGTCCATAATTTTGAGTTGACGTAAACCCAAAATGTATTTAATTTTTGGATTGCTTAGCCAATGTGCTTGGGTAGCCTTTGCTACTATAGGCTCCAGATTTCATACTTCTAGCATTTTCTTTTGAAATCGAGTGACATATGACAAGGCTCTCATTCAGCCCCTGCATGACATGTGATGCTAGCTTACTGCGACATGAATAGTTTCTTGAATTCACCAAAAGAAGTAAAAATTCTTATTGGGAGGCCATCAAACCCCCAGAGCGCCAAATAACTTAGTGTCATATAGAACAATTGACATTTCAACACGTTAGAGATTTTGAGAAGGCATATAACTGACTCAAAGGATGCTAAGTGATTAGCTAGATTGCTCACAACCTTGTGTGATTCAAGAACAGAACCTCAAACTTCTTCAGAAGCTTAACAACAATGATTTGTTAGGAGAATGCATTCTCTAGCTAGTAGAAGTCTTTTAATCACCTATACCCAACGTTGTCCTAATATTGTGACTGCTAAACTCTTTCTGTCTCCCGAGCCATCTGGTTGTCTTGGGATTCAGGTTCTCTTTGAGGGTATGGTTCTAGAGAAGCTTGGGCTCTTCCTTCAAGTACAGTGTAGACCATTGTTACCATTTTTCCAGCTGTTTAGTTTCAGATTTACTGATTTTGTTATTGCACAAATTCTCTAACGAGCTCCATGTTCGAAGTTTCTCCAAAGTGGGTTCCTTCCCCATAGCACACTCATCTTCTTGTTGACAATATGAGTCCATAGGAATAGAGAGAGAGAGGAACAGTGCACTAAAATGCAAGTTCTTAAAGAGTTGATTCGGTAGTTCTTTCATGAAAAAATGATTCCATATTTAAAGTTTCTAGAGGTACCTAGTACAATTACATATTTGTTTCAGTTTTAATAGGGTTTTTATAAATAATTATTACACCATTGGACATTTTCATATTTGTAACTGACTCTGTGTGCTTTAATATCTGTAACTGACATTTGCATTGTTTTCTATACGTATTTGATTGAAGACGGGCTTTTAATGCCCTGCTGATATTGACATTTGGTTGTCTAGTATAGCTTCGGTCGATTGAAAGATATTCAGTCGATTGGATGGTCTTTTATTTGTCTTCTCCAGTGAATCTTCAATAGAGGCTCTCTCGGCTTCACGGGAACTTAGACCATCGGGCAGAGCTTTTTTCACCATGATCTTATGAGCAGCTCCTTTTGGACAAGAGGTTATTATGGAGGATTAGAATGATATTCAATGGGGTGCCTTTTGCCCATCTTTGTGAAGTATCCAAAATTATTTGAGACAGTTGATTGCAAACAGCTGTCCCTAAGTTAGGAGCATAATGTTCTTTCATTCGGCTGTACTAATGATTGGTCGGATTGTGGTTCCGACCGAAGGAAGCGACACTTCATGTTTCCATCTTTTCGACCATCTAGATCCAGTCCTTTGGTATCTTCTCAGTGAGATTTGTTGTAATTCCTCGAGATTCGTGTGGTTATATTTTTGATGTACAAGAACAACTAGTAGAATTATAACTTCTCTTACCGCACTCTATTACACGTTAATCCAGAAAAATTGGATTTACCGAATATCATAATTTAAATTGTTCAAACCGACCCTCTGGCGGGTTTTAGCTTAAATTCATTTTAATTCCTAATATAAATACTATCAAACTCTTTGATAACTTCTGTTAGGATTAAAAGTCTTTTTAAACTTGTTAAGCACAAAATCATGATTACACTTGTTTTTTCATTACTACGATAGAAATTAATTAATTTTCGTTCTAGTGAAGTATTGAAAATTTAATCAATCTGTTGATGTTTACTAATCTAAATACCTAATAAATTAGGGTAATCAACTAACTCATAAATTTAATTAATTATTAATTATTTCACAACTAGCTTAATGACTAATAATTAGTTCCAGAAATATTGCAACACAAGTCCATAATCTATTAGAACTGCAAATTTACACATTGTTCTTATCTTTACCTCTAAAATCCCACACCACTCAAATAGCAATTAAAATACAAACCAAAATCATATCTCATGATGGGGATGAGCAATATCCAAACCGAAGTGAGGATTTGTGGTTTCGTTGTACAACGATCCGGCGGCGGACAGCCAAAATTTCAAGATTTAAATTGTTAAAACCCGCCGTCCGGCAAGTTTTAGCTTGAATTATTGTTAAATCGTAATATAAATCCCTTACCGGACAACCCTTACTCTGGTTTTTTACTTAAATCAAATAAACAGGACTCCTCCATTTATCTAACAAATATACAATTCATAACCTTATTTATTATACCAAATCGCCCAAACCACAAACACAGACAAACGAGGAAAAAAGATCAAGCTAATTAGCCTAACTTTTTAAAGGCGTTGAAGTGAAGAAAACAGCGAATTCGTATTTCCTCGAAGTGGAGATCGTGGGGCGGTGGCCACCTGCTTGCCGTCGGTGTCATATAATATAACTCCGGAGAATTCTAGAGGCTGACACTTTTCTCCCATCATTATCGTCCTCCGCCACACTTCTTCCTCCTCCTCTCTTAGTTTCTTCGCCTTATTCCCAAGTCTCTCTTTCTTATTCTCTTCGATCATTTTCTTCTTATGGAGGAAGGGAAGCATGCTTCCTGTATCGCGACGGGCAAGGCGTCGGAGTCTGGTGGCCCTGTCGCAGCCCAATTTATCTGCCGCTCGTTCAAAAAATTCAATCATCTTCTCCACGAGGCTCTTGAACGCCATGACAGAGGAGATGGCAAGAAGAAAGTTGGGATTTCGGCTCGGAATTCGCAGGCAAAAGAGCTAAAGGTTGCGTTTTTATTGTGAAGGAAAGGAGAGGGAGGTCAGCGCACTGTTTTGACTAGATTGAAGTATGAACGGCCGAGGTGAGATTAGAGCTCAAGAGGATAAGGAAAATGTATTATTATAATTATTATTATCAATGAAATTGCGATTTTTTGTTTAGACCGAACTAAGCATTACTGTGAGTGGACTTCCTGACGTCGAATGCAAGTAGTGGAATAAAAACCAGCCTTATTAGGTGGATTGCTGACTCATGCCAATTACGATCGTAATGATGGTAAAGACAAAATGCAGTTTAGTTTTACTTTATTTAAATTTATCGTTCATTTGTGACCAAAAATGTCATTCTTTTAATTATACCATGAATAAAAGATGTGTTCCCATGGAGGGCAGTTGTAAATAAGATTTTTTTATTTAGGGTGAGTTAAGTCAAAAAAGATAATTGTGCGAATTTAGGTTCTGTTTGACGCAGCTACAGCTTCTTTGCTTTTTAACTGTAGTTGTGTTGCCCCAGGAAGCTGATGCGGGGAAGCTGACTGGTTGTTTGTTGTAGTTGTGTGAAAATAGCTGTGGGATAGTTGTTTTTGAAAAAATGATAATTTTGCCTCTGTTTAGTAAAACTATTTGAAACAGAACTACGACAGTCTTATATATGATACATCAGAAGCAAAAATTCACTTTACAAGCTAAACATGTAAAAAATTGACTTGTACAATTTTTAGCCAATCCCAGAAGCCATAAATTTGATAATTTTAAGGAAAAAGTTCAAAAAAAAAAACAATCCAAAATTACAAATATTGATCTCACGTCACAGTGAGTATCAAAAGAGTACAAAATTTCAACAAATGGAATGTTTATCATTAAATTCCTTAATATTTCTAAAAATTTATAAAATTGGTTATCTCTATTTTTCTGCTTCAATCTTTGAGGAAATGAAGGTGGTAGCCTTTCTATAGTAATTTTCATTGGTTTAATAGGACATTCTGACTCAATATGAAAATCTTCATTAGATTTTTTATTTTCCACCTCTTCTTTTTCAACTTCAACTTCCACTTCTTTTTGAACTTTATTTTCTAATTTTTTTTCACTTCTCAATTGAATAGCCTTAATTTACTCTTTGATCTGATCTTCAAGATTTACTTCAACTTTACTAGGCAACGTTTCTGGAGGTCTATTGCTAAGTGTGGTAGCAATACATCTCAATTGATTTTTCATATTTCTAATTGCAGCTCGTTGACTTTGTAATTGACTCTCAATTTGCAATATCAATTCTTTCACTGACAACTTTTTCTCCATACTCTGCAAATTATTAAAACCTGAAGGGTAATAAGGTTTATAAGTTGGATTTCCTTGATTGTTGAAGTTTCCCAATGGGTTCGCAGTGTTGTTTCCCCATTGCAGATTTACAACATTAGAATCATTGTTACTCCAACTAAAATTTAGATGATTCTTCCAATCGGGATTATAATAATTGGGATAAGGATTATTAGAACAATTATTTATTTCATTTAAGGTCTCATAAAAAGATTGAGATTCTATTATTTATGCTAATGAATTTTCCTCAAGCACGAGTGATGTTTGAGAATAATTCATTCCATATTGATCTATCTTCTTCGATATAGCAGTTATTTGTGCAGTTAACATAGGTATTGCATCATAATCATGAATACTGGCTACTCTTTTTGGATTCACCCTTTCAGATGGTCATTGAAAATTATTATTAGTCATCCCCTCAATTAAATAATATGTTTCAACAAATGGTTTTGACATTAATGATCCACCAGCAGCAGCGTCAATTATTGATCTAAGAGATCCAACTAATCCATTATAAAAAGTATAAATTATTAATGATCTAACAACACATGGGGTGGACACTTTCTAAGGAGATCTTTAAATTTTTTGCCGGTTTCATAAATTGATTCCCCTTCAAACTGACAAAAAGATGTAATATTTAGCAGTTTTTTAAGGTGGGAAATATTTAGATAAAAATTTTTGTCATAAATCTCCCCAAGTTCTGATAGATTCAGGTGCTAACGAGTTTAACCACATATTAGTTTTATCCATTAATGAAAAAGGAAAAAAGTCTAAGTCTGACGGCATCATTCGACACTCCATCATATTTAAATGTAGCACACGATTATATAAAACTGGCAAGATGCCAATTAGGATCTTCAGTTGGTGTTCCCCCAAACTGATTGTTTTAAACCATTTGGATAATAGCAGATTTAAGATCAAATGATTTGGCTGCCACAACAGGGTTTTGTATACTTAAATGAATCTCATATGTTGTATGATTAATATAATCTTTTAAGGTCTCTAATGATGTTTATTTTCATTTCTAGCCTTACTCAAATTGCAAGCCATTTTGCTAATATGGTCTATCTTTTTTTGTTGTTTTCAATTTTTTTTAAATGTTCTTTCTAACTCAGAATCGTAAGGTACTAAATTTTTAGATCTTACACTACACATAAACAAACACAACAAGTCATTTAAAATAATCAAACACACTTAAATAAGAAAATATTCAAACAAAACTACAAACACTCTTTTTTTTAGATAAGAATATTATAAATTATAAAGTAACTTACTACTACTTTCCGTTACTTCTCAGACAACGACACCAAAAACTTGATGCGAGTGGATTTAGAGTGTTAATTTTGCAAATATTTTTTAATATTACAAAATACACATGACAAATATAATAGCAAATATGTAAATTAATCCCAACAAAATAACTTCAGTTAAAACAATTTTATCTTTTAAAAATCTTTAAATATCAAGTCCCCTTTAAAAATAACGCAAGTATATGTATCACTCAAGTAATAAAGGGCTATAATGGAGTCCTATATATCGATCCCACAGAGAAGTTGGAAAAACATATGAATAAGTTCTTAAGATTATAATGTAAAGTACAATTTTAAAAATATAAAAAGTAAAGTGCAAAGTTTAAATACTATGTAACAAGTCAATGTTAATTAAAATGCAGTTGAAAGATAAAATTAACTACTAAAAATGCTAAACTTTCAAAATTAAATTTACAAAAATTAAAACTAAGATGTTGTAACGAAAATTTCAAATTGAAGAAAGCATCCTTCCCCTTTACAATGAGTTTATGGATTGTGATGAAATTAAAATCATTTTAAAATATATATAAAAATTGTTTTGTGCCAAATAGGAGCAATCTTATTTTTTACCCTTCCGAGTGCATAATGAACATTGAATAATCCAGAGTTTGGTCCCTAATTTTGTGGTTAGGCTGAGAGGATATCGGCTGCCACTTCAAAGCTCCCACCACTCCCTCCCCACAGAGCTAATAATCTTGCATCAGCTTCCAATCAATTGGATCAAATTGGGGATTTTAATTTGTCACCTTAAAATCTCTGATTCTGCATCCAACAAAGTATATTTCCCTATTTATTTGCACCTAACTCCATGGATTGAATACTCTCCCACGAAATTAAATGTGATTCTCCCCATGTTGTAGAAATCATAGCTCTTTCGGAACATATGTTTCTCAACATATTTTAACATTTTAATTAGACAGATCGAAAAGTAAACGAAGATCGGAGTTCAAATCGTCATAAATTATTGACATTTAAAACCATATAAAAGAAAATTAATTCTTCACAAAACCATATCACAAAGTATGGAGAAGAATAAAGAAGACTACTCAAAATTTATGAGAAGGATACGACAAAACACTGATTTCATATATAAAAATAAGTTTACAAAATAAAAGAAATAAAACACACAACTTATCTCACAATCCTTACCAAGCAAACTCCTAGAAGTTCTCTCCAAGCCTTTCCCACTTTACAAGCACTCTCAATTCTCTCTTAGAACTGTAATGAAGAAAAAATCTCTCACTTTCCCTCTCCTCTTACAATCCTTGAAGAAAATCTTAAAGCCCTTGACTTTTTATCTCTCTCTCCAACTCTCCTTCTTTCTTTCATGCCACACACACCACTTTCTCATGCCACACTCCTCCATTTTTATCAAAGGCTGACTCCCTCCAAAAAAAAACCAAAATTCCCCCCAAATGTCTATTCAAAATTCAACTCTTTTAAATTCAAAAGACATGTTCATTGATCCAAGAGACTTATCCTTTCATAAAAGAAACTTCCAAAGTATCTAGATGCAGTTAATTACTCCAATGGGTGTTTAGAACAAGTGTCCATTTGAAAATTTGCACAAAATTTATCTTAAACCGCCTTAATCTGCAAAATGTCATCCCTATCGCATCTGGCGCCAAATCTGGCGCATCATGCACCAACTCTCTGTCAAATGACACATCTGGCTCCAATCTGGCGCATCATGTGCCAGTTTGCCGAAGACCGCGTTGTTCTAGGTTTTGCCGCATCTGGCGTCAATCTGGCTTATCATGCGTCATAATTTGAAACTTCACTGTTTTGGCTCCAAATTTCGTCCTTTTTACTACTTTTGCTCCAAATGCCTAAATTGATATACCTGCAACAAAAACCATGAAAATACCCTTCTTTAAAGTGCAATATCACTAAAAAATAAGCATAAAACATATACAAAAAATAATATATTATTTTGGTGTATCACCTACCAATATCCTCACATATAAAAGAGGATTAATGCCCAAAAGTCAATTAGATAAGCCCCTCCTGGCTAACCAAGGACCAATTTCCAAAAGCAAAGTAAACAGGCATTTTTTCTTCAATGTATAATACAACAATAAGAATGAATCCATCTCAACATTTAGAAACAACCAAATAACCCTACCGGTAACTGAAAGAGCTAAGAATATCCTTCAATACATTGATGGGTCATCCAAGCTGCTAGAATGCCCTTATATGAAGCAGCGGTTGTCATAGAAGTCATGGGCCATCCAAGCTGCTAAAATGCAATGTCTCAATATTATCAAAAGGGCATCATATTTTCAATCAATTTCTAGTAAAATCATCCATTGGCAACATTTCAATCTTTTAATTCAATCGACATTACTATCATAATAGTATTTTTAAAAACTACTATAAGAACTGGACATGCAGAAAAATAGCGTGGAGATGTGGCAATTAATGGGTGAATGAAATAACAATTTTGAATCCATGCCTTATTCTAATTATTTTGTATATGATTACATGCTGAAAACATTTAAAATTCTCCTTCAATATTTAAAATTATATATGATGGTAAGATCAATCCTCAACAAACCAAATGCATAGGCCATCTAAGCTAGTGCATTGCAACTAGATGAGAATAACATGCATCACTGAAATCAGCATCTCATGACACAAGTAACAACTCATCAAGTTAAATACAAACCCAACATAAGTAGAACAAAGAACTTTGATACTCATATCTGGGATTGTAAAGCATAACTTCTTATAGGCAACAACTTCAAGAAAAATGAATTATCCATGCATCATGGGACTGTAAATTTTGCTTGTGAGGTTAAGGAATTTCAGAGATTGGCTTTCCACCAATTTATATTCGAACTGAACGTGTAGACATGACTCAATTTGAGCCCAAATGAGCAAAGTATTTGAGGTAATATTGAAAACCTTGAGACATGCAACTTGATACTTATATAACACCTCATTCTCTGGCAGCATATGCATATTATTTTATACTTATCTAATGTTCATTATTGTGCACTATATATAACACCAACAATGATTTAAAGCATGAAAAGTAATGTGTGTAAATAGATACAATGCCTTTAGTAATTACTCCTCATACTTGCAAACAGATACAATGTCAGACGTCCACTTTCATACTTGTCATTGAAAATTCCTTGGCATTTAACCCAAAAAAAGGAAGCAAAGAGTTGCACGAATAAGGATTTTGTCCGTACAACACTCTACAAATAAATCAATCACCATACAAATAACGCATTAGCGATATGTTCTCAAAGGGCCGTCATTTCATTTGCACCTTCCCCTTTCTTCGTACAAATAGTGGAATGATGATTTTCATTTTGTGGCAGAGAATGGCCGAGGTGGTATTTAAATGCTTCAGCAAGCACTTCTTGTTGATTCTTTTTAGCTGTGTGGAAGTCAACATCAATTTGAGATGGATGTCGCCTAATATAATTGTGTAGTTTCAACGTTGCTATCACAATCTAGACCTGTTTTGGAAACGGGTAAGGTAGTATCACCTATTTATTCTTCCAAATTCCAAAAGTCTTCTTGATAACATCTTACAAGGATGAATGTATTTTGTTAGACAGCTCCTTACAGTCTCGCATAACATTGTTGGCTCGATCAAAATCATGTATATGATACTGGTGTCATGATAGGGTTTAAGATACCCTCGCTGTAATGGATATTCGACGTCGACCAAATAATACTTTCCTAGAATGTATTGCATCTTCAGTTCAACATATAAAGAAATTAAACAAATGAATTTAGGATGCAACATATTGGGCCGAGGGTGGGGAAAGTTGTAAAAAGGATTTTACGTAGCACTCTTGAAAATTCTACTGTCCTAAGCACTACCCTCCCAACCGGGCATGAAAAAAGTAAATCACATGTTGAAGTCGCACACTGTTATGACATTTTGCGTAGGGGCTCCACAACGTCCGATAAATGCAATTTTCTCATCGTTTGTAATTCATACATCAACATGTGTTATGCCTATTGCACCGATGCACTCCTAAACAGATCCCACGAGTTAGGTTATGTCCCGTAGTCATATTTAAATTAAAATATCTCAATTTGTTATCCCTAACTTAAAGAATGGAATCTAACATGCATGACATTGAATCTCCGCAGGAGTTTGTGTGAAAGATGGATCTAAGGGTTTTATGACCTGCGTTGAGAGTCTAACAAGAGTACTCAAACCTACAGTGAAATATCTTCTTATCGTCTTTGATGAGTGTTGGAATCGTTCCATGACACCACAAATTGACTCGTTTTGTAAGAATATGTATAGAATCATTGCTAACACCTCACATTTAGTCATCCTCGATGACCCATGGAGACCATGAAATGTAATGAGGTCAGCTAGTATATCGCTAAACACCTCCAGTGTCATGTGGAACATGTTCCTGAATCTGGTTGGATGGCCAATAAGGATTTCTTGAACCCATTTGTCTCTGACATAAGTTGATGTGTAGCATGGAGGGTCGGTCAATGCAGGTGTTGTAATAATGAACGATCAATTGGATTGCCCCATTTCTCCTCCTTTGTCTTTCTTCTTTCCATTCTATGCCGATGAATATTTGTAAATGGTACCAAAAAAGAAATATAAATTAATAAATAAATAAATGTGAATGTTCCAAGAAATAAATAGATAAAATTGAGGGTGCTCAAATACAAAGAAAGCATGAATTGAGAAAATACAATATTGTTGTTAGATGTTCAAACGAAATACTTATAAAAATAAAGTCTCCCAACAAATAACAATTCAAAGTAATTATCCTCCGTTATTCCTGCAAGCATAAAAATATGTCACCCGTCGTTCTTTCAAAATTGCTCTGAAAAAATCTCTGCTGACTGAATCTTGAAGCAGCTCCAAAGCAAAGAAGTATAGATCAAATCCTTAGAAATATTTTGATTTTCTTCCAAAATTTCCACAACTTCGATAATTGAGGCTATCTGAACTTTATTGTGGGCGTCGTTGGAAGAATCTATCAGGTAGGATATCTAGTTTTTAATTGAGGGAGCTCCAGCCTTTTTGCTACTATCCACACGAGAGCGCTTAGATATATTGGTTGACAGGATTTCGGGGAGCTCCTGGCTAAGGAATTCGAGTGAATCAGTTGATAGACTAACATCCACATTGTCAAGGGTACCACTAAACCCTGTCTGGCTCGGAGCACATGCATATTTTTCTGTTGTGATGACACCCTCAAACATCCGATCTAACTTCTCCACGTACTCGTGTTCAAGTCTAGAAGGTTTGAACTTCTTTGCCGCGGACACCACCTGAAAGAAAACATTAAACACTTCAGTTCATTTGAGAAAACTAATATAAATCAAATTAAACAGAATGAAAAACTCCTCATAGCAAGTCTTTCTTTCCACCACTCCTCCGGTGCATCAATGGTTTGCTTCACCGGATCCCAGCCCAAACCCGTTGATCCTCGTTTCAAATTCGTCCAAAATTTTCAATCCTTCTTTTGTTGATCCCCCCTTTTTTTTAAGTTGCAACCTATCATAATCCCTACTCGTACATTCTTTAAAATTTTTTATAATATTCTGCCACCCTTCCTTATTGGAAAAGGTGGTAGGCCTGTTGTCCATTTCAATTCTCTTCAAGCAAAGGTTGCAAAATAGTACTTTTGTTTCTTTTTTCCTATAGTGCAGCTACACCAAGCTCTTTACTCTTATTAGCCATTTTATTACTATGATAAAGCAAAGCATTAAAAGAGAGTAGTTACACAATTTAGTAAATTGGTATTCACCATTATAATCAAAACTGACACAATAAAGAAGATATAAAAGCTAAACAATTATGAATATTGCATCTGACTGACTATTTAAAACACAGAATTCAAATAATAAAATTAAAATGCAAATAAGAACGCCAATGAATTTATGTGGTTTGGTCAAGGTGATCTACATCTCCGTAAAAGAAATCAAACATATTTATTAAGGCAATAAAAAAAAAGGTACATAGGTTGAAATAAAAAAATGACTCCTTGCCATAACCAACTAATGAAAGAACTAAAGAAAATGTTGGGCATTTACATCCAAGCACCAATTTTTTACTAAATACAATATATGAAAGAAGTTTGAAGTAGGAATTTGAAAATTTTCCTTGTAAATAAGTTAGATATTGCCTTTTCTGCATAAGCAAATTTGCATGAAATTTGCTCTAAAAGAGGCCAACAAGTGCCAGCTGCTACGTTCAAATGATTTTCTATGGAAGCAGACAACTAGAAGATTGGATTAACCAGCTTCAAACAAGATGTAAGAACTTTTGTCAAACTGTAATACTTTCTTTTTAAACATAGTTTCATAATATATATCAATTTTATATATTATCGAGAAAAGATAATATATAAGGACTGCATAAGCCTCACTTTTTTGTATAATTTCAAGCATGAAGCTTTTCCAAAAAATTCCCTCATAGTCATAAGGACTCCATCAAATGTATATACTTGTAAATACCTTTTCTACCATGTTTCATTTTAAACATTCATGTAGATAATATGAATACCCCTATGTGTTAATGAAATTAATGAAAAACTTTCAGGAACTTTTTTCAGGAAATAGAACACGTTAAATAAAACACCCATCAACCTTGTCTAACATAAACTTTGCTTCTATGCTAATAAATGCCAAATCAGTACCAATAAGTACACCAATGATATAACTATAAGAAATCTTATAGTTCGCATGCATAAGCCATGTGATGATATATCAGTGAAAGAAATTAGGGAAACAAACTAGATTACTTCAGAAAAAAAAAAAGCAACAGAACCCCCAAGAAACTCCGAAAAATCACACGTAAATAGCTATCAACCCCGCTACATCAACCCTGCTCCTTAGACACCACCAGCGAACAGGGTTACGGTTCTGACTTTGGCGTCAAATCCGCAGTACCCCATATTCATTCACAATGACAAATACAAACACAAAAGTACGTCAAAGAAACCCCAACAAGAATCAAAACCTTATTATTTGTTATTCACAACAAGAAAGGCAGAAGCAGCAGTATTCTGATGCATCAAAAATATATGTACTTTTAGACCTATATTTTAAACTCATTTTTGGTGATATTGCGCTTTATAAGAAGGTATTTTTTTTAATTTTTATTACATATTGATGATTTTTAAGACTTGAAGCAAAAAGGAAGCATAAAGGATGGAATTTAGAGTCAAAATGACATTTTTAGAAAAAAATACTCAGCGTTGACGGCGCCATTTGACAAAGAGCACAAAATTAAATTCGGACCATGAGCGTCGATGGTGCCAAGGTCGGTGCTCGGCGAAATTCTAGAAGATTCGATGAATTTGGACACTTTTTGAAGAGTTATTGGCGACATCTCTTAGAAAACCGATATTATGTTTTATTTAGAGCAAAAATTTCTCATAAAAGGTAGTAGTTAAGAGGGGCTAGAGTGTAATTGAGTTTTGAGTGTTCTATTGTTTAGTTTGGCGAGTCTAAGTGTGATTTTCTCCTAAGGTTTGTTAAGAGAGGGAGAGAAGTGAGAGATTTCTTCTTCCATACATCTTTAAAGAGAAAATCAAGAGTCTTGTAAAGAGAGAAAGAGTTCAAGAGAGGCTACAATGGATTTGTTTTAAGAAAGAGTTATAGATAAGTGGTGTTTGTTTATTATTGTTGTATAAACTTTCTTTTATTTATGAAATTTGTATTTTGTTATAACTTTCTCATGAGGTCTCAGTAGCTTTCTTTGTCTTTCCTCTACTCTGAGATGTGGTGAAATGAAGAGATGATTTGGATGTGCCAATTTTAAAATATAAAATAAATTATGATGATTTTTCCACTCGCTTCTTAAATTACTTTTCAATCTGGCCATCTGAAATGTTAAAATCTGTTATTAAACATATGATCTGAGAAATGGAGTATGAGTTCTACAAGAAAGTGAGAATCACATTTAATTCTATGAAGGAGTGTTTCGTTCATGAAATGGGTGCAAATAAATAGGGAAATATATATTATTACGTGAAGAATTGGAGACTTTAGAGTGACAGACTAAAATTCCCAATTTGGTCTTAGTGTTTAAGAACTAAAGCAAGAGTTATCCATAAGGGAAGGGAAGTGAGAGTTCTAGAGTGACAGCCAGTATCCTCCCAGCCTAACCACAGTTTTAGAGATTAAACCTAAGATTAGCCAATGATTCTCTATAACACTTGACTAAGGGTAGAGAATTAAAATTGCTCCTATTTGGCATAGTACAAATTCAAACCATTTACCTCTCTCATTTAACCAAAAACTCAATGTAATGGAAAAGATGTTTTCTCATATTTGATAACTTCATCACAGAAACATAGTTTGGTAGTTATAGTTTAACTTTACTTTACAGTCTTGCTAGTAGTTGATAATTTAGTTTTGATAGCACCTTAAACATTTAAAGTTAGTATAGTAGACTTTATTTATTATTTTGAAATTCCTAATTTAAATTACCATCTTGAATTTAAACCTTCCCATGAGATTGATATTTGGGGCTTAAACAGAAAGTCATGTATTACTTGATAACGATATGTATATTTGCATATAACCCCAACATAAATTGCTTCAATTTCTTATTAATAAATAACAAACCATGTTTTTAGCATCGCTGCAAAGCTGATTCATCTTCATTAATTTTACACAACTATAATTTTTGGAATCAAGTTTTTGGCGCCGTTGCCGAGGAAGGTAATGGAAAATTAAATAGATTTGGTAAATAAGGAAATTTAGTGATAAATATATATTAAAAAATTAAATATCATTTAAAAATCATTTAAGAGTATTTTTAAAAAAAATTTCTTTTCTTATTATGTTTGTTTATGTGTTGTATTGGATCTGAAGGTTTAGTACCTTACGATTCAGAATTAGAACGTACAATTAGAAAATTTGAATATAACAAAAAGAAATTAAAAATTTTAATGAAATGGCAAATAACTTAGATAATCAAATGGTACAAAAAAATCAGTTTGGAGGAACACCTACTGAAGATCCTAACTTACATCTTGTTAGTTTTCTTGAAATATGTGCTACTATTAATTATGACGGAGTGTCTAATGATGCTTTTAGGATTAGACTTCTTCCTTTTTCACTAAGGGATAAAGCTAAAGCTTAGTTAAATTCATTAGCACCTCAATCTATCAGAACTTGGGGAGAACTATCATAAAAATTTTTGGCTAAATATTTTCCACCCTAAAAAATTGCTAAGCTTAGAAATGATATTACATTTTTTTGTTAGTTTGAAGGGGAATTGATATATGAAGCCTGGGAAAGATTTAAAGATGTCCATAGGAGAAGCCAATACCATGCTTTACCATATTGGTTAATAATTTAAACTTTTTACAATGGATTATTATGATCACTTATATCTATTATAGATGTTGTTGCAGGTGGATTATTAACCTTAAAACCTTTTGATGAAGCATATTCTTTAATAGAGGAAATGTCTACTAACAATTTTCAATTGCCTTCTGAATGGGTAAATCCAAAGAGAGCAGCTAATATTCTTGATTTTGATGCAATGTCTATTTTAGCATCTCCAATTGCTGCTATATCGAAAAAGATTGATCAAATTGGAGTAAACTATTCTAAAAACCACCAATGTTAGAGGAAAATTCACTAGGACAGATAATTGATAATAAATCATCTTATGAAACTTTGAATGCTATAAATAATAAAAATAATAATCCCTATTCTAATTATTATAATCATGGATGGAAAAATCACCTTAATTTAGTTGGAATAATTATAACAATTCGGTGAACCTCTCAGGAAATTCAAATAACCAAGGGAAACCTAATTATAAATTTTATTATCCTCTTGGATTTAACAATAACTCACAAGTTAAGGAGAAGAAGTTGACTATGGAAGAGGTATTGTTGAACACGGGAAATCAAATACAACATCAAGGGGCTGCAATTAGGAATATTGAAAATCAGTTGGGACATATTGCTACTGCACTTAGTAGTAGACCTTTGGGAATTCTTCCTAGTACTGTTGAAGTTAATCCAAAAGATCAAAATAAGGAGCAAATTAAAGCTATTCAATTACGAAGTGGAAAAGAAGTGAGAATAAGAATCTAAAGAGCAACTGAAGTTGAGGAGGACAAGTTAGAAATTGAACGCGACAATGATGAAAATAAACCAATACAAATTTCTTTAGAAAAATCGCTACCTTTGTTTCCTCAACGATTCAAATAGAAGAATAAAGATAAACAATTTACAAAATTTTTGGAAATCCTTAAAAAGTTAACGATAAATATTACTTTCATTGAAGCTTTGGAACAAATATCAAGTTATGTGAAATTTATGAAGGATACACTAAATAAGAAAAGGAAGTTTGTAGATCACGAGACTGTTTCACTTAGAGAAGAGTGTAGCGCTATTATTTAGAAAAAGCTTCCTGAAAAGTTAAAAGATCCTAGTATTTTACAATACCTTGTGCTATTAGTGAAAAGTTGTTTGGAAAAACCTTATGTGATCTGGGAGCTAGTATTAACCAAATTCCTCTATCAATTTTTAAGAGTTTAGATTTAAGAGAGATTTCCCCTACTACTTTAACTCTTTAGTTAGCTAATCGATCAATAACTTATCCTAAAGGAGTTATAAAAGATGTATTAGTGAAAGCGGATAAATTTATTTTTCTTGTAGACTTTATTATATTAGATCTGAAGAGAGATAAAGAGATTCCTATTATTTTGGGGAGACCATTTCTTGCAACAGGGAGAGCTGTGACAGATGAGCAAAAAGAAGAAATAATAATAAGAGTCAATGATAAAGAAGTAACATTTAATATAACAAAAGTTATGAAATATTCTGCGATAGAAAAAGATAATGAATGTTTTAGAAAGGAAGTTACTGATTATCTAAATAATGAGCGATTTAAGGGTATGTTTGAAGAAAAATTAAGGTAAGACGAGTATTTTGAGAATGAGAATGAAATAAAAGAAGAGAATTTAGATTATGTTCAGGACAAATTTGAAACTTTAGACCTTTTAGAAAACGATAGTAAAAATATTATTCCTTCAAGTATTAAACCACTTGAACTTGAACTGAAAGTACTACCTGCCCATTTAAAATATGTGTTTTTAGGAGATTCATCTATATAGTCTGTTATTATATCTACTGATTTAACTGAAATTCAAGAACAGAAATTTGTATAAATGTTGAAAAGATATAAAAAGGCCTCTAAATGGACTTTAGCAGATATTAAAGGAATCAATCCTTTAATTGTATGCACAAAATTCTATTAAAAGAACAATATGAACCTAAAGGTGATCCTCAAAGGAGATTAAACCCAATAATGAAAGAACTTGTTAAAAAAGAAATCTTAAAATGGTTAGATGCTGGAATTATATATCCTATTTCAGACATTGCTTGGGTAAGTCTGATTCACTGTGTTGCAAAGAAAGGAGGAGTGACAGTTGAAGTAAATGAGAAAAATGCATTTAATTCCAATAAGATAAGTTATTAGTTGGCAAATTTGTATAGACTATAGAAAATTAAACATGACCACCAAGAAAGATCATTTTCTTTCACCCTTTCTAGACCAAATGTTGGATAGATTAGCTGAAAACAAATATTGTTGTTATCTAGATGGATATACTAGGTATCACCAAATTTTGATTTCTCCTGAGGATCAAGAGAAAACAATATTTACAAGCCCTTATGAAACATTTGCTTTTCGTAGAATGTCTTTTGAACTATGTAACGTACCTGTGACATTTCAAAGATGTATGATGTCAATTTTTAGTAATTTAATTGTACATGGAATGGAACTATTTATGGATGACTTTTCTGTATTCAGAACTTCATTTGAATTATTTTTAAAGAATTTAGAAAAATCTTTGAAATTATGTGAAGAAATCAACTTTGTACTAAATTGGGAAAAATATCAATTTATGGCTGCAGGAGGAATTGTACTTGGGCATAAATTTCCGAAAATGACATGGAAGTAAATCCGACAAAAAATTAATTTATTATGAAATTACAGCCTCCTATTACGGTTAGAGGGTTAGGAAGTTTTCTAGGACATGTTGGTTTCTACAAGTGTTATATAAAGGATTTTTCAAAAATTACTAAGCCATTATGCCAATTTTTAGAAAAGGATATGAAATTTAATTTTCTTAAATGTGATGCTCGGAGTGTACCTAAATGTGATGCTCGGAGTGTTTCTAAATTTTTAAATAAAAAATTTTCTACAAGATATGGAATGTCAAGAGTGGTAATTATTGATGGAGGATCCCATTTTAGGAATAAAAGAATCGAGAAATTGGTTAGAAATATTATGCATAGATTTTCTACTTCTTATCATCTCAGACTAGTGGTCTAATAGAAATATCAAATCGTGAAATAAAGAAAATTTTAGAAAAAGCTGTAAATCCGTATAAATTGGATTGGTCTGCTAGATTAGATACTACACTATGGGCATACAAAATTGCCTATAAGACTTCTATTGGAATGTCCCCATATAGACTTATTTTGGGTAAATCATGTCACTTACCAGCAGAATTGGAACAAAAAACATTTTGGGCTATTAAGGAATTTAATTTCAATCTAAAGGATGCTAATGAGAAAATATTGTTGTAACTCAATGAACTTGAGGAGATTAGAAACGAAGCATATGATAATGTAAAAATCTATAAAGAGAAAATGAAAATATAGCATGATCAGAAGATTATAAAAAAGATAATTGAACTTGGACAAGAGGTTCTATTATATAATACTAGATTGAGATTATTTTTTAGGAAAATTGAAATATAGATAGTTAGGACCATTCAATGTGATTAAAGTTTATCATTATGGAACTGTAGTTATTAAAGATCCTAAAACTGGAAAGATATTTAAAGTTAATGGGCATCAATTGAAACATTATTATAAAGGGAACATGTCACAATTTAAAGAAAGTTTAATGTTGAGTCATTCGGATTGAACATTGGTATGTCACGCTGACGAAGTTAAACCAAAAGCTTTTTTGGGAGGCAACCCATATATATATATATATATATATATATATATATATATAT
>JXCR01073585.1:448185-458626 GCA_002079205.1 Phalaenopsis hybrid cultivar | reverse complement strand
GGGGGGTGGGGGGGTCTTGGTTTTAAAAGTCTGAAACGTATTTCTGATATTAGTATGTGCAAATTGTGCTTTAAATTTTGTGCTAATAATTCTTTATGGGCTCATTTTCTTTATCTTAAATATTATGCTTCTGCTAATTCGGCTATCGTCCAATGGAAAATAGGGGATTCTAAAAATTGGAAAGCTATTTTGAAAGCTAGAGAGGTTGTGAGCAAGTTCATTTTTTGGGATGTGGGTGAAGGTAATATTTCCTTTTGGCATGATAATTGGGGTTTAATGGATAAGGATTTATCTGTTATCACTCCTCAGAACAATAGGAAGAGTATTTTTGATGTGTGGTTGGACAGAAATTGGGACGTTAATAAATTAATGTCTCTAGTTGGAGATAAAATTGCTATTGTTACTAAAATTCCCACAAAGAAGAATTGTATGGATACTCCTTTATGGAAAAACACTTCTAATATCTCTCCATTAAAGTTGTTGTATTTTAATCTTTATATTCATAATAAGTGGTGGTGGGGGAATTTTATTTGGAATAATTTTCTTACTCCCTCCATATCTTTTTTCTTACGGAGATTTTCATAACTTGCTTCCTTTTGATTATATTCTTAAACTTAAAGGGCTGAAATTTGCGTCACAATGTCAATTATGTAAGAAAAAGGAAGAATCGGTGGTGCATCTTTTTTTCTTGTGTTCTTATGCTAAATAAATTTGGAATACTTTGGGAAAAGATTTTCATATTAATTGGTTTGATTGTAATGATATTAGAAGCTTTCTTCTTAAGTGGAGGGCTGCAGATAGAATGGATTCTAAATTAGCTAGCTTCCCTTTGTTGGCACTTTGGTTTATTTGGGTGGCAAGAAATGGTCATAAGTATCAAAATTTGGGTTTGGTCCCTACAAATATGGTTTTTTTTATTATTGCTTATGTTTTCTGGGCTTGCCATATTTTTGGTTTCAATGCTGATTTACACCAATCTAGGGTGGGTAGGATGGTCACTATTATAAATTGGCAACCCCCTCCTATGGGTTGGATTAAAGTAAATATTGATGGAAGTTGGACTTCCAGGTCGAGTGGAGTTGGCGGTGTTTTTAGATACCAATCGGGCATATGCAGGTGTTTCTTTGACTCTCTGATAGTTTCCTCATCCCCTTTTGAGCACGAATGATGGTCTCTTTTACTTTCTTTGCAGGTGAATATCTCTTTCAAATTCTCCAATTCGATTATTGAGACCAATTCTCTTAATCTATATAAGGATTTTGATATGAATACTATACCAAAGTGGAATGTCGTGATTATTTGGAATAGAATTAGAGAGCTTATTGAAAAATTCAAGCTTTCTATTCGGTTGTCTCATATACTTCGTGAAGGCAATTCCCCAACGGATTGGTTGGCTGGGAGAGGCAAACATGAGGAAAGGTTATTTGTAGGTGCTTCACATGGTTCTCATCTAAAATGACTTCTGTGGGGAGTCTGTATGGAATTGCCTTTCATTAGGCCTTGAATTGGGGTCTCAGTATTAATGCATCCTCAAAGGAAATATATTTGAGATTTTGGTTAAGCCTTCGGCTACTGTTTTTGAGAGGCTTTGGAGTGGATGGGGATATTTTTTGTGATAAATTATTTTCTTCCAATCAAGAAGAAAATAAATTTTTTGAAATTTTTTTATTTTTTCTGCTGCCATATTTACTTTCCAAGGAATAAAAAAGAGGATTTTGGAAATATGAAGCTTATAAGGATCTGCTATTATATTTTGTTTGATGAGTGGCCTCAAACTTATTTTTTCAAACTCCATAATAGCCTTAATGTAACTTTGGGTGTGGGATCAGTTAAGTCGAATAGGTTATGTGCAAATTCCTTTCCCCTAGGCGTGGAGGTTTGAATGGGATCCAATATTAAAGGTTACAGATTGGCTATAGGAATTTTAGCAAGATTTTGGAATATCTGGAAGCTTGATGTGATTTATTATAAATCACTATATCATAGTTTTGTTTCATTTGGGAATGAGAGCTATGGAACATAATAGGACTTGTCTTCTGATGGGTCTATTGGTTTTCTTTTCTTCTTTACGTATAACTCTATAGTTGCAGGATGGAAGATTTGGTGTTGGATGGGAAGTATTAATGCGTTACTATAGCCCGATTTTCAACTATAGCAGTTTGCAACCTCAAGAAATTCTCTTTGGAAGTTTGAAAAATCTACCACTGAAGTTTCAGGGGTTTCTACTATCTAAAATTTGAATCGAGGTCAAAGTTCTATTTCTCGTTATTGTCTTTTGGTAGTTATATTTTTGTTTTGGGTATACTTGTATTTGCTTGGTCATAAATTTGGTATAAGTTTTATTTCTATTTACTTTTTTGGTTTGAATAGTAAGTGGTGGAGGATCCCTACTAGTGAGTGTGTAAAGTATTACTTTTATTTTCTAGTTTGGAATCCTTTCCACCAATTATGTATCTTTATTATNATATATATATATATATATATATATATAGTTAAAGGACTGAAATTTGCGTCACAATGTCATTTATGTAAGAATGAGTAAGAATCGGTGGTGCATCTTTTTTCTTATGTTCTTATGCTAAGGAAATTTGAAATACTTTGGAAAAACATTTTCATTTTAATTGGTTTGATTGTAATGATACTAGAAGCTTTCTTCTTAAATGGAGGGCTGCAGATAAAATGGATTCTAAATTAGCTAGCTTCCCTTTGTTGGTACTTTGGTTTATTTGGGTGGCAAGAAATGATCATAAGTATCAAATTTTGGGTTTGGTCCCTACAAATATGGTTTCTTTTATTCTTGCTTATGTTTTCTGGGCTTGCCGTATTTTGGGTTTCAATGCTGATTTACACCAATCTAGGGTGGGTAGGATGGTCACTATTATAAAGTGGCAACCCCCTCCTATGGGTTGGATTAAAGTAAATATTGATGGAAGTTGGATTTCCAAGGTGAGTGGAGCTAGTGGTGTTTTTAGAGACCAATCAGGCATATGGAGGTGTTTCTTTGCCTCTTCAATAGTTGCCTCATCCCCTTTTGAGGTCGAATGCTGGGCACTTTTACTTTCTTTGCAGGTGGCTATCTCTTTTAAATTCTCCAATCTGATTATTGAGACCGATTCTTTTAATCTATATAAGGATTTTCATATGAATACTATACCAAAGTGGAATGTTGTGATTATTTGGAATAGAATTGGAGAGCTTATTGAAAAATTCAAGCTTTCTATCTGGTTGTCTCATATACTTCATGAAGGCAATTCCCCGTCGGATTGGTTGGCTGGGAGAGGCAAACATGAGGAAAGGTTATTTGTAGGGGTTTCACCTGGTTCTCATCTAAAACGACTTTTGTGGGGAGACTCTATGGAATTGTCTTTCATTAGTCCTTGAATTGAGGTCTCAGCATTAATGCATCCTCGAAGGAAATATATTTGAGATGTTGGTTAAGTTTTCGGATACTATTTTTGAGAGGCTTTGGAGTGGATGGGGATATTTTTTGTGATAAATTATTTTCGTCCTGTCAAGAAGAAAATGAATTTTGGGAAAAATTTTTATTTTTTCTGGTGCCATATTTACTTTCCAAGGAATAAAAAAGAGGATTTTAGAAATATGAAGCTTATAAGGAGCTGCTATTATATTTTGTTTGATGAGTGGCCTCAAACTTATTTTTTCGAGCTCCATAATAGCCTTAGTGTAACTTTAGGCGTGGGTTCAGTTAAGTTCAAAGGGTTATGTGCAAATTCCTTTCACCTAGGCATGGAGGATTGAATGGGATCTAATATTAAAGGATACAGATTGGCTATAGGAATTTTAGCTTGATTTTGGAATATCTGGAAGCTTGGAGTGATTTATTATAAATCACTATATCATAGTTTTGTTTCATTTGGGAATGAGAGCTGGAATATAAGAGGATTTATCTTCTAATTGGTCTATTGGTTTTCTTTTCTGCTTTACGTATAGCTCTATAGTTGCAGGATGGAAGATTTGGTGTTAGATGGGAAGTATTAGTGCATTACTATAGCCCGATTTTCAACTATGGCGGTTTGCAACCTCATGAAATTCTCTTTGGAAGTTTGAAAAATCTACTACTGAAGTTTCAGAGGTTTCTACTATCTAAAAATTGAATCGAGATCGAAGTTCTATTTCTCTTTATTGTCTTTTGATAGTTATATTTTTATTTTGGGTATACTTGTATTTGCTTGGTCATAAATTTGGTATAAGTTTTATTTTTATTTACTTTTTTGGTTTGGATTGTAAGTGGTGGAGGATCCCTATTAGTGAGTGTGTAATGTATCACTTTTATTTTCTAGTTGGGAATCCTTTCCACCAATTATGTATCTTTATTATTAAGATTAGCGTGTAGGGAGACGAATAATGCTCCTTTAACTATATATATATATATATATATATATATATATATATATNTATATATATATATATATATATATATATATATATATATATATATATATTATTTCGTTGTTCAATAATTGTTCTTTGTATTAGAAAATAATAAAACTTTAGAATCCTACACAATCTTATATATCATAAATCAAAATAAATTTTGGTATTGGATGAAAATATGGAAATGAATTGAACTAAAAAATGAAACAGACGCAACATTGGCTTTGGCGCCGACGGCGCCAGCATGGGCGCTGACAGTGCCCTTTTACAGAAGCCATGGCGCCAACGGCGCCATCAGGGGCGCTGACAGCGCCCTGTGCTGTTTCGGTAGTTCAGGATGAATTTGGCAAACTTTGGCACGATTTTACTTCAAAATAACTGCCTAGTGGTCCTTTTAAAGGCATGAAAACTGTTTTGGATGACCAGAAACTTCCAGATTTAAAAATCCATGACTTCTAATTTGAGAAACACTTCAAGGTAAGGAGTTTTCAATAGAAGAAAGTTCATCAATTTTGACGCGCAGAGATTATAAGACTACAATATCACTAAGAAGAGACTTATCAAGGAGAGAGGCTTTGTCAATCATGGATTGAGTAATCGAAGTTTTCATATGGAGAAAATCATAGTACAGAGACGTTGGAAAGTTCTATGCTACACTACCGCTGCATTAGTTGTTCCAACGGTAAAAGAATTTTACGCTAACCTACATGGAATTAACCAAGGAGTTGTCTTCGTTCTAGGTAAGGGTTTATTGTTTACTCCATCTTGAATTAATGATATGTTTATGATAGAAAGCGAGTTGATCTATCAATATACGAACTTTATACCAAAGAAGGATATGATGTATAATGTATACTAATTTCTGAGGGATGAAAATGATAATTGGGAAATCAGATACGAGGGGTACGTTAGTTTCTCTACTTCACTGCTTAATCTGATATCTAAATAATGACATTTCTTCATCTCTGCAAAACTACTCCCTACAATTAAAATTGATAGATTTACAAAAGAAAGTGCAATTTTAAACTATTACATTCAAATGGGAAAGCATATTGATGTAGGATCAATTATTTTCAAATCTATTATTTGTATATTATGAATAGGCCTATATATAGACTGGGGTATCCTTCTACAATCTTTTTAATATTGCAGTCAATCTCAAGTGTCATATGAAAGTTGGGAGAAATTATTATTACCCTGAGAGCCCATGGATCTTATTGATGAAAGCTATATTGGGAATGGAATGAAGCGTTGGACATTATCTTGGATTATTCATCACATGCTTCAACACCTTAATGCTCTATACAGTTGGAAGTTCAATAGTTTTGGAGAAGAAAATGAAGAAACTAGAAAGAGAACTTCAGAGTATCATAAATGCAATAGGAAATATTAATTACCTTTTTGATGACTTAGATTGGAGTATGAAGGAAAACTTTGATCATACGGGAATAATTGAAGCAGGTTTGGTGTAGATGTTCAGGAAGAATGAATGGATAGATGAAAATTTGACTGATCAATTCCTGTACCAACCCTTCTACAATTTGTACATCCATTACCAGTCTATGGGAAATATTAGAGGAGGAGAAAGTACAGGAGATGAAGAGGAGTAATTGAAGAAGTTGGACTCTCTACTCTTTAAAATTAATTATGTTTTTAATGTAATTATGTTGGATTTGCTTTAAAACTTTGTGTGAATGTGTTGAATTTGCTACACTTTAAACTCATAAAACTTTAATTGTATGTTTAGTTTATTTTTCAGCTTTCTAGTGTTATGGATTGATTTCAACCCTGAATTAGAGTGTGATTTGCTTTATGTATGTGTGAGTGTAATTGAAAATCTATGTTTGTAAAAGTTTGGAATTTCATATATAAAAGTTAGCTTTTGTTGTGTATGTAAAACTTTTGTTTGTGGACTAATTAAGGATGAATATTATTATTTAGAAAGACTAAATTGACCTTGGAGTGAATTAGAAACAACTGAAATTGCAAGGATGAATATTATTATTTAGAAAGACTAAATTGACCTTGGAGTGAATTAGAAACAACTGAAATTGCAAAAAGGCAAAAATTTGAAATTCTTTTCACTGGCACAAACGACGCCAACATGGGCACCAACGTCGCCCAAGACCTGAAAATTCCCTAACCCCTTAAAATTTCGTGATTTGCACAGTAAAAATACCATTTTTACCCCTTTGATCACCATCAACCTTCTGTTGACACCTCTAGGGCTTGTTAGTGCTTGGATTTGAGGCAATTAGAACACAAAAGAATTTTGGATTTCATCTTCTCTTGGTAAGAGCCACACTTTGAACTCAAAATTTTTAATTTTCACCAAGGATTTCTTCTAAATTGCCTAGATCCAAAATTTTAAAATTTTTGGGAAGATTTTGAGAAAATCATTTGGTGAAGAACTCTTACTTAGTGGATTTAAGTTTAGAATATTCCACTTTATGATTTTTTGAATTTATTTGGATTTTATCATTTTTCTAGAAAAATTTTTATGGCACCAATAATGAGTAAAGGAAAGCGAACAGTGGGTTTTGATGATAAAAAACATGTCAACTACATAGCTAGCAAATGTTTCAATAGTCTGCTTACAACAAAGAAAGTAATTCAGGATCGAGCATACAAAATCCCGGGTGGTGAAGTCAAGAGATTGATTGTTGCTCGGCAGTGGGAGAATTTCTATTACTTTACTACCGAGGATATTGTTGGTGTAGTCAAGGAGTTCTAGGCCAACTTTAGGGAAACTTTTGATGGTCGTCTCTATATTTGTTGTAAAATGTTTAAATTCACATCCAGGAGAATTAATGAAATTTATCAGTTGCAAGATATATATAACTGTCAGTACAAAGCATTCCCTGCTACAAATGAGGTCCAAGAGGAAGTTATTTCATTTCTTACTGATGGGAAAGGAGCTTCGAAGGTGAAGAATAATGTTAAGATAAACTTCCCTGCTTTTATGTTAAATGTAGTCTCCAAGGTATGAGAATACTTTATATCGGCCATAATGATACCTACATATCACCATAGCGAAGTTACTAGGGATAGAGCCATCCTAAACTTCTGTATTTAGTAGATGAGCAGGATAGATGTAGGATTTATTATTAATAGAAACACTCGTTCTATTGCTTTGGGTGAAACGACTGGTGGATTAGCAGACTCTGCCTTGATCTTCACATTATGTGAGTAGGCAGGAGTTGATGTTATAATTGACGAGGAAAGGATTAAGCCTCTTAAACCGATTGGGCCTGCAAACATTAAAACCTATGAATCTCATGTTGGATGGAGATCGGGAAGTAGGAGTAGGGATATTCCTTCCACTTCTAGCACTCCTACTCTCTGGGGACTTATGAAATAAATGATGATCCAGCAGGGAGATATTTTAAGAATGGAGAGCAGGATTGAAAATTTGGAGGCCAAATGCACATAATGATGATTTAACAAGGCAGAAGTTTGAGTATGATGATGCATATGATGATGTTATGGTTAGATACATGAGGGCCGACCACTTAGTACAGTTTCCTAGTCACCCTATCTTTACCTCTTATCAGCAGCAAAACTATTATGTAGAAGAAGCTGATGATGATGATGAGTGGTGATGTCTTCTTAGTCATACTCTTGATCTTTTATTTAGTTTAGTGTTTGTTGTGTTTTGTTATTGTTATTTTTTAATTGTTAAGAGTGAAACTTTGATTTGTATTTAAATGTGGTGTTGTGAACTATAAACTATAGAAATGTTGTAAAGTTGAAAATTATTTTAGTACTATTTTTTTATTACTTTGTTGTATTTTAATTTTTAGTTAACTCTTTCTCACCAAACATTTTTATATATTATATGTTATTTAACGTTTCAAGTTTTGTAGTATTTCATATTAGCACTTGAAATATTTCAGAGTTAAGTTTCAAAATTAAAATCTTCAACAGGTAAGTCTTTTCTTTATATATTAACTATTTTCTTTCACCCTGAAATTTCAGTTTTTCATGTTTACTCTTTTAAAAATTTAAGTTTAAGGGGGAATAAAAATTCATTTTTAAGGAAAGAAACTTAATTTTATTTGTCCTTAATGAACTATATTTTAAAATCTTTAATTTAACATGACCTATGGTGGTACAACCTAATTTTGGATAAGTATATTTCTGTTTCTAAATATGTAGTAAACTTAAGTAAAAATTTTCAATAATAAAGGTTAATTTTAGAAATTAAGATATTTGTTATGAGAGAATAAGAGTATGTTTTTCCATTGTAAGTAAAGGAATTTGTATTTTTGAAGTATTAAGAATCGTAGAGTTTCATGTAAGAATTAAAGAATAAAACCTTATGAAAAATCTTCAAAACTAGTATCAATTTATAAAGTGAAGGAATGTGAAAAGTTTTTAACTTTAAGAAGAAAATAGTGAAGTTTAAAATCATTGAAGACTATCCAAATATAGTAATCCTCACATATAAAAAAACAAAAAAAAAGAGATAAAAGAAAAAGGATTGAAAATGATCCTGAAAGAAAAGAAAATAAAATGATGTGAAGAGAAGCTTGAGGAGATGCCTAATAAAAAATTGGCTTCACTTAAATCAATTTAAGGAAGCAGGCTTGACTACATTCTCTAAACTTATATTTAAGTATTAGCATATTTACTAACAAACTTTTCATAAATTTCTTTTTTATATGGATATTTTAAGTGGGTTTAATATGACAATTTGTAATTTTTTTTGAAAAAAAAAGAGAAACGGAAATCTTAGACTTAACTGCTAGATATTCTTATACCTTTAGTATTAACTGGAGTTATTTTAAAATTTTCTCAAGTTGTGTTATTATATTTAGTAGAACAAAATATGAAAATCTAGAAGTTAAAACTCTTTGCCATAAGTCATATTTTTACATAGTAAAGGAGTTACTTAAGGACAAGTAACATTTATGTTTAGGGGATTTTGATTCACCAAAAATATATGCATTTTAGACCTATATTTTATACTCAATTTTGGTGATATTGTACTTTAAATGAAGGTATTTTTTATGTTTTTTTTTGTAGGTTGATGATTTTTAGGACTTGAAGTAAATAAAAACCAAAAAGAATGGAATTTGAAGTCAAAATGGCATTTTGGAAAAGAATACTCAGCGCCGACGACGTCAGACAGGGCTTTGGAAAAAAATACTCAGCACGGATGGCGTCAGACTGGGTGCCAACAACGTCATTTGAAAGAGAGCACAAAATTGAATTCGACCCACGGGCGCCGACGTTGAAAGAGAGCACAGAATTGAATTTGGGCCATAGGCGCCGACGACGTCATCGTGGGCGCCGACGGTGCCAAGATTGGTGCTAGGTAAAATTCTAGAAAATTCGATGAATTTGGACGCTTTTTGAAGAGTTATTGGAGGCACCTCTTAGAAAACCAAAATTATGCTTTATTTAGAATAAAAATTACTCTGAAAAGGTATTAGTTAGAGGGGCCTAGAGTGTAATTGACTTTACTTGAGTGTTCTATTGTTTAGTGTGGTGAGTCTAAATGTGATTTTCTCCTAGGAGTTGTTAAGAGAGGAAGAGAAGTGAGAGATTTATTCTTCCATACATATTTAAAGAGAAAATCAAGTCTTGTAAAGAGAGAAACAGTTTAAGAGAGGCTACGATGAGATTTTCTTTGAAAAAGAGTTACATATAGGTGGTGTTTGTTTATTATTGTTGTAGAAACTTTTTTTTATTTATGAAATTTGTATTTTTTTGTATCTTTCTCATGAGATCTGAGTGGTTTTCTTTGTCTTTCTCCCTACTCTGAGATATGGTGAAATGAAAAGATAATTTGGATGTGCCAATTTTAAAATATAAAAAAATTGTGATGATTTTTTCACTCTGTTCTTAATTTACTTTTCGATTTGACCAATTGAAAGCGGTATCAACTACTGTCGCAGTTAGGGAAAGGTAAGGGGCATGGGGGTAAAACTCACATCGAGGAAGCTGGGCCGCGACATAAAGCTGGCTTTTAGCTTTCCCACGAAATAATAGAAAGTTGAGGCTGCAACGCCAGCCCAAACCGAAAAAAAACAACACCCCC
>JXCR01073585.1:434769-448115 GCA_002079205.1 Phalaenopsis hybrid cultivar | reverse complement strand
CCACAACAGACGATAAATCTACAGAGCCTCACACGTGGGAAAGCTACCCAAGGGAACAAATAACGATTTTCATATCACATTTGCAAAGTGTTGCAAGCTTAAGGAACATGGAATCAAGTAATCTACATTTACCAAACATGTGTGATTTGTAGACTTAATTTTGAGATTTGTAGATTTATATTATGGCAAGTATTAACCATGTTAAAGTAAAAGCCCGACATAAATGAAGAATTTTAAATTTTTTTTTAAATGTTGAACTAAAAGTTTCCGAAGTATGTAAAAATATAAAAAGAAAAGTTTGGGACTCGTCCATCCTTTATACTGAAACTTTTATTTAATGCAATGAGTTCCGAGAAATTTCTTTTAAATGTTGAACTAAAAGTTAAAAGAGGGAAATAGTTTACTTGGAAGGTAGAAATATAAAAAGAAAAGTTCGCATTAAATATGTACTAACATAGCTTAAGTGTACAACTAAAAAGTAATTGTCAAGATTATCGCAAATTGGATGACTTGGGACTCCTCCATGCTTTATATAATGTAAAATGACATCAATTCAAGATGGTCGATGACCAGACTCCAGTACAAACATTTTGGAGGTCGAACACTATTGACTAAGCACCCAAGGTCGAGCACCAAAGACCGAGCGACTGAGGTTGAATACTACTCCAAACATTAGTAGCTATACACTGGCAAAAGATTGCTTGGAAGTGGATATTTGAAGGTTAAGTACTTGAACCTTTATGCCTCAATAGCTCAACTGAAAGTTGACTTCTCCCAATGCCCCAAATCACACTAGGGGTAGAGTAATTAGATTCCCAAGGTTAATACATAGAGACCTATGACAAGATAGCCCCAAATATATCATTTCTTAAGGGCCAACCACTAAAAATAGAGAAAATTGAATGTAAGAAAAGATTAATTGAGATCTTCAATCTAGGAATCTATGTCTTGGTCCTAGATCTTTCTCCTCTAATTTAACCTCTTTTGCACTCTCTCTCTTTGTTGATATTATATTCCTTGGTTTTCATTCAAGAGCAAGTATGGGTTAACCACCTTGAAAAGCTATCGTGAGTGTGGATCATGCCAAAAATAAAAGATGAGTCACAAAAGGAGAAGAACCTGTGAAATTATAAAAAATGGACTACACTAAGGATTTTTTAAATCAATTAATCCATTAACTTAAGGAGCAGATAGTGAAAGTGATTAGAGGATGTTTGCTTAAGGGTTAGCTCCACAATCTCAATTTGTGGTTCATCCACGTTAAGGAAGAGAACCTGGAGTCAATGCTAGAAAAGCCCTCTCACCATCCCTTGGTCATAGTGATGACACTTATTACCTAGAAAGTACGGAACCTACACCCCTAGTTTGTGATAGCCAAGAACACGCCAATGCACTGCATCTCACTCAACAATGAATGCCTTCGCCAACTAGATCTTGAAAGTTTAAGCACCCAAAAACTTCAAGATCCCAAGCCTAGAACACTACTAAAGAAGATATCACTCATTCGACCATGCCAACTTTTTTAGAATAAATGACACACATATGTGTCAAAGGTTCTTTATGACTCTAGGGAGTCCACCCTTTGATTGTTCAATAGTCTATAATTAGGAGTAATTACATTCTTCATTGAGTTTAAAAAATGTTTATAACACAATTTTTTAGTGTATAAAAGCTTAATAAGAAGTCTCATGCACCCTTAAAACTATGATAAGGACATGCAGGGTTCATGTGTGCCTCCATAATCTGCTCCCAGAAGGAGGAACAAGTAGTAAGAGATTTGAAACCTGTTGACGTCCATGCAACTCACTCCCAAAGGTTCTAAGAGACTTTTTTTAATATACTCATTGGGTCCACAACACCTAAATATAATGGTCGAGTTATTATAACTTCCTATCAACCACATATCTGTAGAAGAATACAAACCACCTTCGATCCACCAGGGGACACTGAAGAGAAGCTCCCACGAGTGCTCACATGGAGCATAGGCATGACATGGAGAACTTTCAATAACACTGGAGCTTTATTGAGAAACAAATAAAATCATGAAAATTAAAAGAATTCATTAAAACAGGAAAGATCACCCAGTGGTGGTGGAAATTCTAGTAGGAGAAGATCAAAATGATCCTACTCGCGCCCATGCCATTAATATTATGTTCATCAAACTGTACATCCTTAGAGGAGATGGAGCTAAAACCTCTTGGCAATCTAGTTATATATTCTTTGCTTGAGAGAACTATTTATGGAAATCTTTTATCAACCATGGGCTAGGCACTGATTTCCCACCAATTTCATGAAGGATTATTTTTCTGCTAAGGTTGATCCTTTCAGCAACACAATTGCGGTCACTGCCCTCATTGCCAACTTTTAGATTTGCAACATTCTTGTCAATACACAAAGTTTGGTGAACATCTTGTTTAAATCTATCTTTGATAAAATAAACCTTAAAACTGAGTGCCTTACAGCCACATTCAAACCATTATATGGATTCTTGGGTGAGAGGAAAGAAGTATGGGAAGCGCTAGCATTGTCTATCAGTTGCACAAAAGAATTTTAAAACTATGACCGATTTCAACATGTTCTACTTGTTAGTAACTTATTACATCATCATTGATCACCATTTTATGAATACCTTCAAGTCCATTGCTTTGAGATACTGCTTGGTTGTAAAATTCCTTAAGGAAAAAAAAATAATCACTATCAGAGGAAACTTAGAATAATCACACACTTGCTACTTGCAAGCCATCAATAGTTTAAACTAGCAACAACTAGAATTGGTTACTTAGCAAGGAAATGGCTTGAAGGCCAATAAAGCCATTGAAAAGATCTCGGCTATTATTAACAAAGCTAGTAAATGTTTTTGGTTGAGTGTGTATTTTGATTTTCGTCAAAATGACAACTTCATATAGGTTATTTAAGAATATTTTGAAGTAATATCATGATCAACTAAGGCATGTCAAGAGTCTTTATCAAACTCTCTTATCATGAACTCAACATCAAACACACGTCTTGACTTGTTAAGTAAGAGATGAGGTACGTAAAACTCATGCTGGTATAGCCAATCTTGAAGGAAATGCATAAGCTATTAAAGATGCTACATCAAGAAAGTGCAATATTTAAACTAGATGGAGAACATAATGTTAATCTAAAAAAACAAATGGTAAGTGGTAGGTTTGTGATTACTTTATTAGTCTAAAAAAGCATGTATAAATAATATTAAACCTTTATCGAGGATTGACATGCTCGTGGATGTCGCCAGCAACCACTCAATCATGTGTTTCTTGGATTCCTTCTATTGGTACAATTAAATAATAATACACCCTGCACATGCTGAGCAGATAAAATTTATCATAATATAGTATTTCCTTTATAATGTAGTGCCCTTATGGCTTTAAAATGCAGACACTTCCTATAAATAATGATGTATGTAATATTTGCAAATAAAAAAGAAAAAAATATTGAAGTTTATGTTGATGATGTAAACACCCAAACAACATATTACAATTCTAAAAAAAAAACTTTTAAGACTCTTAAAAAGTATAGCATGAAGTTAATCTCACTCAAATGCATGCTTGATGTTAGGATAGAAAAGCTCTTAGGCTACCTATTAGCATCTAAATTGATCTACACCAATACAAAAAATGTTAAAACACTAGTAAATATTGCATCCCCTAATAAATTAAAGAAATACAAAAGTTGTCAAGCCAAATAGTAGGCTTCATACATTTCATCTCCAACTCTAGAGATAAATGTGCAAGTTTCAAAGTTGTGAGGAATACTAGCAAATTTGCATAGAAATTTGAGTGCGAAGCCTTTTTGTGACTAAAGGATTTCTTACCTTTGCTACATCTGCTCTGATATGCATTTAAAATGTGATTTTATATGTTTGATTTTAATCTAGTTTTTGTTAATTCTATGCATTTGAAATGTGTTTGTGATATATTTTACAAGATCTAGCTAACAAGGATGATGTTATATGATATTTAAGAGATTGGTGTTTGGTGTAGGAGCAAAGCATAGACGTCAGCCAAGCAACACCTAGGAGCTCAAACATGGGTTCAAACTAACTAAGATTGAGAAAACAAGAAGTAAGCGTCCATTTTTTGGAGCCTAGAAACCATGATCCAACACTTAATCATTACATATTGGTGCCTACATGCCAAATATCCCAGTATGGAGTCTTGAGAAATAGAAAAGTAGCACTAGACCTATAATACTCTGGTGCTAGAGCCCAATGCTTAGGTGTTTCTTCAAGATTTTTTGGTGATTTTGACGATTCAAAAGCATTGATTTGTGAAGATAATATAAAAATTCACTTTTCAAGACCATTGGGAGGAGAGTTATAATTGTTTAGACATAGGAGAAGAATTTCAGTACAAAGCAAAAGTATGTGAGATCGATATTTTGAGTGCGTGCGAGGATTGGATTGTATAATTGCTCATGTAATATCAGTATGTCATTTAGAGTAGTAAGAAAGAAAAATATGGCTTTTTTGGATGATTTACTTCCAGTTTTAAGTTTTAACTTTTCATTTAAATCTTTCTAATGAGTGAATTTTTTATTGAATTGTCTTCAAGCATGATTGCAAGTAAATACCCTTTTCTTTCTTGAACTGCCAAGGTAGAAAAAAAATTCTTGAATTTTATTTTGTGATTAAACCTTAACTTTAAAGTGGTCATGAATCAACTATCTTTTGTTCATTAATTTGTAATCAAGCCAAATGCATAGTTAAAATATTTTGTGATCTAGTTATTCTACAGCAATCTAGTGAAAAAACTAGGTTAATTCACACTAATTTAGGAGAGTAGGAAAACTGCTTCTACATTAGTATGGCCTTGAATGGAAACTAAAGGATCTTAATTTAAATCTTTTATTTATGAAACTAAACTTGTATGATTATCTAATCTTCTTAGAAGTTCGGGATGGGATAAGAGTAGTTGCTCCAAATTTCAGCCATAATTTGAATCATATAGTCAAACTTAGATTCTTCTATTAACAATTAAGGGAAGAAATATTCAAGTGCATGAAAAACTCACCTCATTTTCACCTCTTTAACTTAGGCTTCACTTTTCAAAAAAATAGGTTTATAATGTTTCAAAATTACTAACTTCTTTCAAGCTAAATTCTTAATAAGTATATTTTAAATTTTTTTTGGAATTTAGTGGTTTGCTCGTTTCTCGTCTGATTGATATACAAAATCAGTACAATATTCTATTTGGAAGGCTCGTATACTTACATGTATCATTCCTGCATCATAAAATTTAGTTCATATTAATTTTTTTGGAACTCTTGCTAGGGAATGAAGTTGACTTTTATATTTTAGGAAAGAATGAGTTGAACAATTAGGATGTAGGCTGGAAAATTATTTTATTGAATTTTTTTTATATTGTATTTTTTTATTTTTTTGTGGTAGAAAAATGAAAAATATCTCTTGCCATATGCTTCCTATTTTTACTGTTTATTAGGTGCGCAGGTTTTAATGCATTTCAATTATTGTGGAAGTTATGTGTTTTGCTTTTTTTTTTCTAATATCTACTTGTTTATCTACTTATCATTTTTTTTTCTGAGTTCTTTTTTGTCGTGACTTGATATATTTGTTAGTTGAAGACCAATCACTAGATTATCTTATTTGTGTATACGTAGGATTGGAACTTCAGAACTAGTACCTTATGGCCCTTAACATATAAAAACTATAGGAAAAATTATAAAACATAATAGAAGTAAAAAATGCAAATAAGAGAGATGACAAACATACCATAGGAAGAGGATAATATTTGTAAGCTCAATATCATGCTTATACCACATAGAAAAATTACCAGCCCAATGATGAAGGAGATTCACTTAAGTATTAGAAATCCTACAATCAAAGCTACTCATTTGATCTAAAATCAGTTATCATCCAGAAGGAAAAAATTAATTTGTTTGGGGGTACATCCATAGTAGAACCTAAACTCCACTTAGCCTGTTTTGTAGAAATATGTGCCATATTTGGGTATAATGGTGTTTCCACCCAAATAATTACGCTAGGGCTTCTCCTTTATGACTTTAGATTAATGCTAAAATGTGGCTCAACTCCTTAGCACTAAGATAAATTACCAAGTAGAGAACTTCAAGTCAAAAATTCCTAGCTAAATACTTTCCTCTAACCAAAATGATAAAACTTGGCAATGAATTAACCTCATTTACTTATTTAGATGGAGAATCAATTTATGAATCCAAGAAATGATTTATGGAGCTACTTTGAAAATGTTCTCATCAAGTTTTACTATATTGGATTATCATTCAAACCCTTTATAATAAGCTGGCGGGTTAGTTGAGGTTAATAATAAATGCAATAGTTGGGTGGGGAAATTATGTTCAAGCTGTTTGAAGACGCATATTCATTGGTCAAGGAAATGGTAAAAAAAATATTTCGATGGCCTACAGATAGAGTTTGGATGATAAAATTAACTAGTGTGCATGACACTATTGTATTATCAATCTCAACCACACAAGTAATTGCTATCTTTGAGAATTTAGATAATTAATGGTTAAATTCCTCACCAAGTTTAGTAGTAATAGAAGAAAATTCTTATGAATAACTAGTTTATCCTAACTTTGTGCCAAAATAATCTATTAAGGTTATAACTAACAGGTTTAATAACCCATATTATAACACCTCAACCTAGGATAGAAGAATCACCCTAACTTTGACTGGAAAATAATGAAAAAATTGTAGGAACCCAACAGCAGGAGTAGAAACAAACCTGATTCAATAGGTAATTGGAATAATATTGATAACCTTTGAATAAATAGTTTAAGGAAAAGAAATTATAACTAGTACTGATTTTATTTTAACGGGAGAATCAATTAGTGTGTCAATCTGTTATGACTAAAAAAATCACCAAGAAACTGATCCCATGAGGCTTTACCTAGTAACACAAAAGTGAATCCAAGGGACAAAAGAAAATAACATTTGAAAAGCATTAAATTAAGGTGTAGAAAAGAGTTGGAGATGTGACTTAAAAGGAGCTTAGTATGGAAGAAGCTAGACATGAGCTCGAAAAACTTAGTAAAAATCCTACCCTATACTACAAAAAATCATAAGTACCTCCTAGGAAAGAACTAAAAAAATCACTCACGCAATTTCCTTCCAGGCTTCAAAAAACAAGACTGATAAAAATGACTTCAAATTTTTGGAAATTCTTAAGAACCTTACATTAACATTCCTTTTGTTGAAGCCTTAGAGAAATTAACTAGTTATATATAATTCATAAAAGGTATTCTTACTAAGGAATGAAAATTAGTTGATTTTGAAACTATAGCACTGAGCAAGGAGTGTAGTGTTATTCTCGAGAAGAAAATCCCTTAAAAACCCAAGGACCCTGGTAGTTTTACCATCCTCAGTGCTATAGGAGAAAAGATTTTAGGAAATACTTATGTGACTTAGAAGAAAGAAAAATAGTATGCTCCTATCAATGCTTCGGTGGTTAAAAGTAAGTGAAGTCCATCTTACCACTATAACCATGTAATTTGTTGACCAGTCTTTCATTTATCTTCTGGAGGCTATTGAGAGTTCCTTGATTAGGGTGAATAAATTTAACATCCTTACTGACTTCATAGTTTTATATTTAATGGAAGATAAGAAGATTTTCATTGCCTTAGGAAGTCCTTTTCTAGCGTTAAGAAGGGTGATTATTAGGAGTTGACTACAAGAGGATCAAGAGGTGACATTTTAAGTTACAAAATTAATTAAATGCCTCTAAGTCTGTAGCAAGTATTCTTGTTATAGGTCAGACTTTATTTATAAGTTCATTAGAAGTCAAGGACACCTTTTAGGTCAACTGAGTAGAACAAGGGTTAATTGAGGAAGATAGCAAGGATCCAAAGGAAGAATTTGCTCCTATTAGAAGTTATCCCTAGAGTGATTAGTGACTGCTTTGAGATTTTAGACACCTCAACTATTGTTAAACCCTTGATATCATCTGTAATTGAGGCCTTTAAGTTTGAACTATAGATTCTTGAAAAACATTTAAAATATGTAATTTCACAAAATCTTCTAATTTTCCCATCATTATTTCATCTAGACTAGCTTATTTACAAAAGGCAAAGTTGATGAGAATATTAACAAATTTTTGGAAAAATTTTTCGTAGACTATAACTGATATAAATGCTCTAAATCATTCATTACACGCATATAAATTTGATGGAAAAAAATCATCGAACCAAAGCAGATCCTTAGAAGAGGCTAAAACATGTTATGAAAGATGTTTTATAAAACAAATCTTATAGTGGTAAGAAGTAGGACTCCTTTATCCTTTTTTGAATAGCACATGGGTTAACCTAATACACTGTATTCTTAAGAAAAAAAATGTGTGAGAATACGAATAGACTATATGAGATTTAAAAAGCCACTTAAAAAGATAATTTGCCTTTAACCTTACTCTACCAAATGTTAGACAGATTGGAAGGGAACCTATATTATGGTATCCTAGATGGATATTTTAATTATCATCAAATTCATATAGCTCCAAAAGATAAGGATAAGACCACCATTATTTGTTTTTATAAGACTTTTTCTTTCAGAAAAATGCCTTCTAAACTAAGTAAACTTCCTATGACTTGTGAGATGTTTGATGACAATCTTTTTAGGTTTGACATAAAAGGGATAAAAGATTTTATGGATGATTCTCTCTATTTGGCATATCCTCTTATGCTTATCTTGAACTCTTATCAAGAGCTTTGCAAAGATGTGAAGTGACTGTTCTTCTACTTAATTGGAAAAGTGTCAAATTTATGATTTGCTAAGGGATTCTACTTTAGCATAAGTTATCAGAGAAAGGAAAGGAACTAAATCAAGAAAAAATTGAAGTAATAGAAAAACTGCGTCTGTCCATATTTGTTAGTGGGATTATGAGTTATGTTGGACTTGCAAGAATATATTGTAGATAAATTTAAGCCATCTCTAGGATATCATTAATATTATGTCATTTATTAGAGAAGGAAGTGCCTTTGAAGTTTGTTGAAAAATGCCTAGTAGCCTTTGAGAGCTTTAGAGAAAAATTAGTCACTGCACCAGATATTATTGCATCAAACCAAGAGAAATCATATGAGCTAATGTGTGATGCTAATGACTAAACAATTTTAAGATAGCAGAGATATAATATTTTTCATGTGGTACACTATGTGAGTAAGACCATAAAAGAAGCACAAGAGAACTATACCACCATAAAGAAGGACTTACTTGCAATAGTTTTTACATTTTACAAGTTTAATCCTACCTAATAAAGAATAAATATAAAGTTTAGATGGACCAATATGTAATAAACTGTCTCATAACGAAGAATTATGCTAAAACTTGAATGATTAGTGGGACACTTATGCTAAATGAATTCAATATAGATATATTATATATGAAATACACTAAGAACTGGGGAGCAAATCACTTATCAGGTTTATAACATGAAAATTCTTACAAACTTCTTGAAGATATTAATGAGAACTTTTTTATGAACAGATTATTGTAATTTATGAACAAAATATTTCTTGGTATGTTGATCTATTGAATTACACTGTTAGTTGTTTCATACATTTTGATATATCGTATAATTAAAGATAGAAGTTTATTTATGCTACTAGATTTTAATTTCGGGATGAGCCTTACTTCTTTAGAAACTGTAAGGATCAAATATTAGGAGGTGTGTTTCACTGGAAGAAGTATATAAGATTATTAGAGTCTGCCATGACTCCGAATTTGGAGATCATTTCAAAAGATTTAAAGAAGCTTATAAATTTTTACAATATGGATTTTACTTGTCAACCTAATTTAAAAATGTTAATTATTATATTAAAAAAATCTTAATAATGGCAGAGAGGCGACAATATATTTAGAATAAACGAGAGGCCTTAAAACTATATTTTTGAAGTTAAAATATTTGATATTTAGGAAATAACTTTCATTGGGCCACTTGTGCCTTTTTAGTTAAGATTCAAATCATGGTAGCAATACATTATGTCCCAAAAATGGATTGAAGTAGTGTCTTTAACCAACATTTCATAGATTGATACTTTAGTAGATTTGAAATACCAAGCGTTATAATTAGTGTGGGAGAAGCCTTTTCTATATTAAAAGAATTGTTGCACTAGTGACAAATTTGAAATTAAACATAAGATTTATACCGTTTAACATCCTCAAACTAGTTGAGTAGCGGAGGTATCAAACATGGACATCAAAAAAAATTTATAAAAAACTATTAATCCAAGTAGGAATAATACAACTTTTAATACAATATTAGGAATGTCCCCATATAGGTTGATTTTTGGAAAGCCTATCATTTACTAGTTGAGTTGGAGCATAGGGCCTACTAGGCAGTCATAAAATTCAATTATAATCTTAAGGACTCAAAAGAAAAAAAGGTTATTACGATTGAATGAAATAGATGATACTAGATTAAAAGCTTATAAGAATCTTGAAATCTATAATGAACATAAGAAGAAATCACATCATCAGAAGCTTATAAGAAAACAATTTTTCCCTTGATATGAGGTTTTGTAGCATAATTCAAAATTAAATATTTCTAGGAAAATTAAAGTCTAGGAGGTCAGGTCCATTCATTATAGAAAATTTTCATCCTTTTGGAGAAATCCGGAGCATATTTTCAAAAAGATGGTCAAACTTACCCTTATCAGAGTATGCAATTCACATGGTTCTAGTACCTAAAGTGGTTGTCATATTTTTTAAGTGTGCTTCTTTAAAGTCTTCCTTGGTTTGTGTTTTGAGAATGATTCTTGGGAATGGCACCAATAATGACCTCTTGAATAACACGTCATTGATTAACAAGTATTATGCCATCATCTCGTAAGCACTGAGCGTCCTGAATAGTTGAGGTGATAGTCACTAATTTTAGATATTCTATGAGTTCATCCACCTAGCCAGGTTCTTCTGATTGTTTAGTTTCAATGAGTTTGACCTTGAGGGTGGTTAGTTGGGGCAATTCAAAATTACATCCATCATCAAGATTTCTCACTTTAAAATAATGGTCATTAATCCTTTTCTGATCCTCAGGGATGTGTATCCTTCTAAATACTCAAATTTTTATCTCTAATTTTCCTTTCAAAAAGAACTTCTAGAAATTATTTTTTGTACTTCTTATTAGCTAATTTACTTGATTCACTACCACCTTGAAGTCAAAATGTATCAATAGGTAATTACAACTTTCATCATGGAGATCTATAGACTCATGATTAAAGCTTCATACTTGACATGGTTATTAATGAGTGGGAAACTAACCTTCGGTCATGTTGTAGGTAGGCTCCTTTTTTTCAAGCAACCAAAGTGGAAGTAAGCTTCAATCCTTTCAATTTCATTTTGATAAAAATAGTTTTAAAGATGATATTTATCATTCTTTTGGTGTCGACCGTAACACAAATAGACTAAAAATTTGCAATGAGTGGCATTATTAATATTACATTTTTATATTAGTTGTTGCTACTTGCTATGTTGAAATTTGTGAAGTTAATCAATGTTTATGTAGGACTTGGTGGTCTAGAGGAATTTATTAGGTATACACCTCTTAATCATAGCCATTTGTAGATAGACTAGTAAGATACTTCATATTCATTTCTTTTGAGAATGGTTGGGACCACTCTAGTTATATGGATGGCTTGAACTAGCTAGAGTTCATTATTGATGCTTTGTAGTGGAAAATTTCCATGCTTTCTAGTACTCAAAACTTACCAAGTGCAAATTTCTTCAACTTTTAAGCCTTAATGAATTCCCCTACTAGGCATTAAAGGTGATGACACTCTTTCAGATTATGATTATCAACACGATGGTTGGTGAAATACATCTTCGGGTCACATAGATGAACACTAACTCTCATTGATGTTAGATTCTTAAATTACTAATTTATTTTTAATAACAACAAATAATTAAGCCACTGAGACTCTCCAAGGAGTCATTATTGGAAAAAAAGTGAGTTACACGTGGCTAACTTTCCCTATAAGGCCTATCATCTCAGGCTTCATCATGATGAATGCATTTCTTAAAAGCAAGCAATCCCTTTTAACATTGAAATTGAATTGTTGGCTCCCTCCTAGTTGGATGAGTGTCATCACACTTCAGATTATTAGAGAATCTCTTAATTCTATGATGTTTTAGTACATGCTTTAGTGGATGCAATGTCATCATAATTATACACTTTCACAATAAAATGTGTATTGGTAAATTCTTACAGCTCGCATATGGTCTTCATTTTTTCGAAGATCGAGAACATATTTGAGTGGACCTTCTAGAGAGCTCTAAGCCAATACTATTATGTGAGCAATGATTGGCTTGAGATCCTTGAATTGCAAACATCTCTTCTTAAAAGCTGGTAATTAATTTTCTTGATGACTCATCGATCTCACAATGCATCTTTAGCAGTGTTTGGGAGCTTTTTAGCAACCTAAATGCTATTATGAACTGCCAGAGAAAAAATGATCAATGTTAGAAGGAAGGCAAGTGAGCCACCACAAGGTAAACATTTTTAGAAACATAAAGAACCGATGATCTAACACAAAGAAAATGCTGCTTCAAATAATGAGATGTGATCCAAGGGCTTATCCTGACTCGGTATGATTCTAGAGAAAGAATCTTGAACGTTGTAGGACGCTTTTCTTGAACATTGTGTGCGCCTTTCAGATTCGATATATGATTGAGGCTACACTACATGAACGGCAGTCACATAACATCATCTCCTCCTTCTGGAATAGCGGGTAACTCCAAAAAGACTTAGAATGTTTCCTTCTCAATGTAGAAGTAGAGGAAGCTTGCAAAACTTGGAAGGTGTTGCATTGTTTCTTTGATTAACCTTGCCATTATATTTTCTTAATTCTTCGAATTGTTTGGCTATGATATCCCCTGTATCATCTAATGTTCAAGGGAGTTTTTAATTAGTACGTTTTAACATCTTAAAAAACTTCTCTTCTCATCAGTGGCATCTCCACAGTTGTCGAATTTAAAAGAAAATCCGATCCAATACTATTAAAAATGCAACTGTCAAGCAAAACAACCTTCATGATGAACATCATACTTTCATCACCTAGCAATAACAGAGCACCACTAACATTTTTCACAGAAAATACTAGAAAATAAAAGCGGAGAGCATATTTCTCCAACTGAACTAAATGGGAATCGCGCTGGAAACACGCGGATACACAACATTAACCGGGTGGGCCATGATGCGTCGGNTTTATAGTCTTTCTTGTACTTTTCTACTGCATTTTTTATGCTTGTATTTACATACCTGCATGAGAAAAAAAATAAAATTACATAAATCATCCTCACAACATTCAAAATATAAGACAACTCAAAATTTAATCACAAATAT
>JXCR01073585.1:380712-430869 GCA_002079205.1 Phalaenopsis hybrid cultivar | reverse complement strand
TAAAGTGCTCTTTCATCTAAACTATGAAAATTATGGAGTCAGTTTGACTTCATCTTTTTTCAAAACCCAACGTTTTAAACTCCCTTCCGAAGCGGGCAATGGAATTTCAATTCCGATGACCGATAGCTTCTTACGGGCAAACCCCACACCAAAAATAGTGCCGACAAGGAGCATCATGCGCCAACTGCCTATCAATTAGTGCATTTGGCGCCAATCTGGCGCATCATGTGCTAATTTGCCGAAGACTGCTTTTTTCTGGGCTTTCATGCATCTAGCGCCATTTCGGCGCATTTGGTGCCATTTCGGCACATCTGGCCCTAATCTGGCACATCATGCGTCAGAATTCAAAACTTCATTATTTTGGCTCCAAATTTTGTCCTTTTTGCTACTTTTTCTCCAAATGCCTTGATATACCTTCAACAAAAACATGAAAATACCCTTCTTTAAAGTACAATATCACAAAAAATAAGCATAAAATATATACTTAAAATAACATATTATTTTTGGTGTATCAAAATCCCTCAAACTTAAATGTTACTTGTCCTTAAGTGACACTTTTACTACATAAAAGCATATGACATAGGATAGAGACTAACTTATAATTTCCATACTTTCATTCAATAAATAAAATAGTAAAAAGTAAGAAAAACCTTAAATGACTTAGATTAAAATTCTAAGTTTAAGAATACTTAATAGTCAATTTTAAGATTTTTGAATCTCTATTTTTTCAATAAGAATTGCAATTTATCATATCAAGGAAATTTAGAATAATCATATGATAAAGAACTTTATAAAACCTTACTAATAGTGCTACTAGTAATCCAATATAAGTTTTGAAAATGTAATAAAGCTTTTCTCTTAAGTTGATTCAAGTGAAGGCAATTTTTTTATTAGGTATTTCCTCAAGCTTCTCCTCACTTATTTTTCTTTTCTTTTCTTTTTCTTTTTCTCTTTTTTTCTCTTTTCTTCTTTTCTGAGGGTCTTTTCAATCCTTTCTTTTCTTTTTTTTTTTTTCAGGTGAGGGTTACTATATGTGGATAACCTTTAATAGTTTTGAACTTCACTATCCTCTTCTTAAAGTTAAAACTCCTTACCTTTCTTAACTTTATAAATTCATATTAGTTTATGATTTTTACAAAGTATCATTCTTTTTTTCTTACATGAAACTCTAAAATTCTTAAAACTTAAAAAATATATATTCCTTTACTTTAAATAGAAAAACTTAGTTTTATCTTATCATACCAAATATCTTTAACATTAGAATTGACCTTCATTATTAAAAAATTACCTAAATTTGCCATAATATTCATAAACTTAAGTATAGTTATATAAAGTTTAATCCTAATATCCAAAGTCATGTTAATTTAATTTTTTTGAAAAATATTGTTACTTAAGGACAAATACTATTTAGTTTACTTCTTTTTAAAAGAAATTTTTCTTCCCCCCAAACATAAGTTCTTAAGCTTTTTTAAAAATATTTTAGCACAAAATTCATTTGGTGAAAGAAAGTAGTAAATGCGTAAAAATAAAAACTAATATGTAGATGATTTCTGATTATGAAACTGGGCTCTGGTATATTGCAGGCACTAACTTTAGAAATACACACATGCTTTAAAGGAGTAAATGAGACATAATATATTCTATAGAATTTTTCTTAGATTTTAAAACAAAAACAAAAACTGAAAATACTAAAAAAGCAGAAAAAGTAAAAATCTATTGTTACCATTGCAAATTTAAGTCCACAACAAAAGAATAAAAGTTTTTACTACAACAATTTAAAATGCCAACCAAATAAAATCCATACAACATACATTCAAACAAACAAGTAAACAAATAAACTAACTTCAAAAATTATCAATCTTAATCACCTTCCTCCTCTTCATCATCATCATCATCATCTTCTTCTTCTTCTTCATCATGAATAGGAGTATATGGAGTAAAGCTGGGGCAAGTAAGAAATTCCACATTGGGTTCACCACTGAGATACCTTACCATGGAAACCTCAAAAGCAATATGATGTTGAACTTTCCTTTGCTGATACTCAGCATTATAAACAATTCTTTCTCAAATCTCTCCAATATAATTTTAAATATTCTCTATATCCAATTGTTGAATCATGACTTGCTCCATAATGTTTTCTAATGATGTAAGGCGAGAAGTAGATGCCCTTGCAGCTGATGTAGAGGGTCCATCACCTCTTTCATCCTAGATTCAACAAATGATTTAACTCTCTGAATCATATGCTTCCCAATAGAATTTTGTGGTAGTAATATTTCTTCATTTCTTTGGGACTCTACTCTTGATTGCTCACAAAGAGTGAAAATTAGGGCAGGGTAACCCAAACCACTAGTTGTAGAGCTCTTAGCTATGCTCCATGCATGATGAACTATAAGAGCACTCATACACTAAAATAATATACTATTTTAAATACTTATTTTATGCTTATTTTTTGTGCTATTGCACTTTAAATAAGATTATTTTTATGTTTTTATTGCAGGTATATCATTTTTAAGCATTTGGAGGAAAAATATTAAAAAAGATGAAATTTGAAGCCAAAACAATAAATTTTAGGATTCTGGCACATGATGCGCCAGATCGGCTCACCAGGGATGACTTTTTCATGTTAACGCGGTTCGAGACAAATTTAGCTCGAATTTTCATAGGGACACTTGTTCTACACACCTCTTGGAATATATCAATGCATCTATACACTTTATAAGGTTCTTTTATGAATGGATATGACTCTTGGATCAAATGACACATCTTTTGAATTCAAAAGAGTTAACTTTTAAAGGGAATTTTAGAGGAAATTTTGAATTCTTTTGCAAAGGAGGCTGCCCAAAATGAAAGAAGAAGACTTGAGGAGGCTTGAAGTGTGTGGCGTGAGAGATAAGAAAGGGGGGCGTGATTTTGAGATAGAGAGAGAAGAGGAGATTTTCTTCTAGGGCTATAAGAGGAGAGGGAAGGTGAGAGATTGCTTCTTTATTACACTTTTAAGAGAGAATTGGGGGTGATTGTAAAGAGAGAAAGGATTGGAAAGAACATTCAGGGACTTGCTTGAGAAGGATTGTGAGATAAGTTGTANCTTACTCTAAGATATGATGAAATGAAGAGAATATGGATGTGCCAATATTTAAAATATAAAATAAATTATGACGCTTTTTCAGCTCTGAACTTAATTACTTTTCAATCTCGCCAATTGAATTGTTAAATTGTGTTGTGAAACATATGATCCGGGAAATGGAGTATGAGTTCTATAACAGAGTGAGGATCACATTTGATTCCATGAAATAGTATTTTGTTCATGGAATTAAGTGCAAATAAATAGAGAAATATACATTGTTTGGTGAAGAATTGGAGATTTTAGGGTGACAGACTAAAATCTCCAATTCAGTCTGAGTGTTTAAAAACTAAAGCAAGAGTTAGCCTTCATGTGAAGGGAAGTGAGAGCTTTGGAGTGGGAGCTAGTATCCTTCTAGCCTGGCCACAAATTTAGGGACTAAACCTAAAATTAGCTAATGATTTTATTTAACACTGTATCAGGGTAAAGAACTAAAACTACTCCTATTTGGCAAAATACATATTAAAATAATTTATCTCATTTTATTTTACCAAAATCTCATTGTAGTGGGAAAGATGTTTTTTCACATAAGAAATCTTCATCACATAAAGATAGTTTAGCAGTTTAGTAGTTATTGTTTAAACTTTGCATTTTAGTGTTGCTAGTTGTTAAATAATTTAGTTTTGTTATCATCATACACATTCAAAATTAGTGAAAGTAATTTCATTTGCTTTTTATGAATTTCTTAGTTAATTTATCATTTCAAATTTAAACCTTCCCAGTGGGATCAATATTCGGGGCTTAAATAGAAAATCCTTTATTATATGATAACAATAAGTATACTTGCATAGAATCCTAACATTAATTGCTTAAATTTCTTAATCATAAATATTGCATCAAGTATTTAGCACTGTTACATAGAGGAGTCAAACTTATATAAATTTTACCCAACTATATTTCACTAGAATCAAGTTTTTTGGCACCGTTGCCGGGAAAGGTAATTGTAAACTGAATAGATTTGGTAAATTAGAAAATTTTGAGATAAAAATATACAAAATACAAAGTATAAGAAAATAAATTATAAAGTTAAAAATCCAAAAAGAAATATATTTTTATTTAAGAGTATTTTTAATAAATTTTTCTTTGCTTATTATATTTGTTTATGCGAAATATTAGATCAGAAGGTTTTGTACCTTACTATTCAAAATTAGAACGCCGTATTAGAAAAATTCAAAAACAACAAAAAGAAATTAAAAACTTAAACAAAATTACAAATAAATTAGATAATCAAATTAATGAAAATCGAAAAAGGCCTTTAAAAGTTTATTTTAATCCGTTAGTAGATGAACTTCACTTAACTATTCAAAATCATGATATTTCCACTAATTCATTTGAGCTAAAATCTGCTATTATCCAAATGGTACAAAATAATCAGTTTGGAGGAACACCTACTAAAGATCGTAACTTTCAACTTGTTTCTTTTCATGAAAGTTGTGCTACTTTTAAATATGAAGGAGTGTTTAATGGTATTTTTAGGCTTATACTTTTTCCTTTTTCATTAAGGGATAAAGCTAAAGCTTGGTTAAATTCATTAGCACTTGGATCTATCAAAACTTGGGGAGAACTATCACAAAAATTCTTGTTTAAATGTTTTCCAAACTCAAAATCCGCTAAGCTTAGAAATGATATTACATATTTTTATTAGTTTGAAGATGAATCAATATATGAAGCCTCGAAAAGATTTAAAAATCTTCTTAGAAAATGTCATACCATGCTTTACCAAATTGTTTCATAATTCAAATATTTTACAATGAATTAGCGGGATCACTTAGATCTATTATAGATGCTACTGCTGGTGGATCACTAATGTCAAAACGTTTTGATGAAGCATACTCTTTAATCAAAGAAATGACTACTAACAATTTTCAATGGTCATCTGAAAGGGTAAATCTTAAGAGAGTAGCTAGTATTCATGACTCTCATGCAATTTCTAATTTATCATCTTAAATTGCCGCTATTTCAAAAAAGATTGAGCAAATTGGAGTGAACTATTCTCAAATACCCTCAATATAAGATGAAAATTCACTAGGGCAGAAGATTGATACTCAATCATTCAATAAAACTTTAAATGTTATAAATAATCAAAATAACAATCCTTATTCTAATTATTATAACCCTGGATGGAAAAATCACCCTAATGTTCGTTGGAATAATTATAACAATTTAGTGAATCCCTCTAAAAATTTGAACAACCAAGTAAATCCAAATCATTGACCTTATTATCGAGTTAACTCTAACGCTAACCCGGAAGTTAAGGAAAAGAAGTTGACAATGGAAGAAGTAATATTGAACATGTGAAATCAAATACAGAATCAAAGGGTTGCTATTAAAAATATTGAAAATCAATTAGGACATATTGCTACTGCACTCTGTAACAGACCTTCTAAAATTCATTTGAGTACTATGGAAGTTAATTCAAAAGATCATAATAAGAAGCAAATTTAAGCTATTCAATTACAAAGTGGAAAAGAAGTTCAAACAAGGATTTAAAGAGAAGCTGGAGTTGATTAAGAGAAGGAAGATATGGAAAGTGACCAAAATGAAAATGAACAAACACAGATTCCCTTAGAAAAATCATTACCTCCAATTCCTCAAAGACCAGTAGAAGAATAAAGATAAACAATTTACAAAATTTTTGGAAATCCTTAAGAAGTTAACGATATCAGAAGAATAAAGATAAAAAATTTACAAAATTTTTGGAAATCCTTAAGAAGTTAACGATAAACATTCTTTTTATTGAAGCTTTGCAGCAAATGCCAAGTTATGTGAATTTTATGAAGGATATACTAAAAAAGAAAAGGAAGTTTACAGATCATGAAACCTTTACACTCAGTGAAGAGGTTGTGCTATTATTTATAAAAGCTTACTGAAAAATTAAAAGATCCTGGTAGTTTTAATATACTTTATGCTATTGATGAAAAGTTTTATGGAAAAGTTTTATGTGATTTACGAGCGAGTATCAATCTTATTCCTCAATCGATCTTTAAACATTTAAATTTGGGAGAGATTTCCCCTACTACTGTAACCCTTCAGTTAACTGATCATCAATAACTTATCCAAAAGGAGTTATAGAATATGTATTAGTAAAATTGGATAAATTTATTTTCCCTGTAGACTTTATAGTATTAGATATGGTGGAAGATAAACAGATTCCTTTTATTTTTTGGAGACTATTTCTTGCAACAGGGAGAGTTTTGATAGATGTGCAAAAAGGAGAATTAATAATGAGAGTTAATGTTAAAGTAGTAAAATTTAATATTGCAAAAGCTATGAAATATCCTATAGTAGAAAGAGACAATGAATGTTTCATGATAGAAGTAACTGACTATCTGAGTAATGAGCAATTTAAAGAAGGTGTTTAAAGACAAATTAAAGCAAGGATAATTTTTTGAAAATAATGAAAAAATGATAGAAGAGGATTTAGATTATATTTAGGACAAATATAAAATGTTAGATTTAATGGAAAATGATAATAAAAATCTTATTCCTTCAAGTATTAAACCACATGATCTTGAACTGAAGATTTTACCTGCTCATTTAAAATATGTATTTTTAGGAGAGTCGTCTACATATCAAGCTATTACATCTTTAGAGTTAACTAAAATTTAAGAACAAAAATTAATATAAATGTTGAAAAGATATAAAAAGGCTTTTGGATGGGCTTTAACATATATTAAAGGAATTAGTTCTTCTATTTGTATTCATAGAATTCTATTAGACAAACAATGCGAACCTAAAGCTGATCCTCATAGAAGATTAAACCCAATAATGAAAGAAGTTGTAAAAAAGAAATTTTAAAATGGTTAGATGTTGGAATTATATATCATATTTCAGACAGTGCTTAGGTAAGTCCAATTCATTGTGTTCCAAAGAAAGGAGGGGTGACCGTTGAAGAAAATGAGAAAAATGAATTAATTATAATACAACAGGTTACTGGTTGGCAAATTTGTATTGACTGTAGAAAATTAAATAAGGCCACCATAAAAGTTCACATTCCTTTACCCTTTCTAGACCAAATGTTGGATATATTGGCTAGAAATAAATATTATTACTTTTTAGATGGATATACTAGGTATCACCAAATTCTAATTGCTCTAGAAAATCAAGAGAAAATAACATATACAAGCTCATATGGAACATTTTCTTTACGTGTAATGCCTTTTAGACTATGCAATGCATCTGCAACATTTCAAAGATGTATGATGTCAATTTTTGGCACTTTTATTGAACATGAAATGAAAGTGTTTAAGGATTATTTTTTTATATTTGGAACTTCATTTAAATTATGTTTAAGTAATTTAGAAAAATTTTTGGAAGTATGTGAAAGAATCAACCTAGTACTAAATTGGGAAAAATGTCAATTTATGGTTGTAGAAGGTATTGTACTTAGGCATAACATTTCTAAAAATGGCATGGAAGTAGATACAACAAAAATTCAAGTTATTGAAAAATTACCACCTCCTACTAATGTTAGAGGGATAAGAAGCTTTCTAGGATATGCTGGTTTCTACAGGCGCTACATAAAAAAACTTTTCAAAAATAACAAAACCATTATGCTAACTTTTAGAAAAAGATATGAAATTTTATTTTAACGAGGAATGCATAAAATTTTATGACTTGTTGAAAGAAAAATTAATCACCGCACCTATAATAGTTTAACCTGATTGGAAAAAACCATTTGAAATAATGTGCGATGCAAGTGATTATGTTATTGGGGATGTTTCAAGACAAAGACACAAGAAAAGTTTTTAAAGTAATATATTATGCTAGCAAAACTCTAAATGATGTTCAAATTAACTACACTTTTACTAAAAGAGAGTTATTAGCTATTGTTTATGCCTTTGATAAATTTTGACATTACTTAATTGAAACTAAATATATAGTGTATACTGATCATTCTGCTATTAAATACTTAATGCAAATGGAGGATTCTAAACTAAGATTAATTAGATGGATACTTCTATTACAAGAGTTTGATTTTACCATAGTTGATAGAAAGGGAAATGATAATCAAATAGCTGATCATTTGTCTAGACTTGAAAGAGAATATTAACTAATTTTGAAAATGAAATTTTAGAAAATTTCTCTGATGAAGTATTGATGAAATGAATGTACCGTGGTATGCTGATATAGTAAATTTTATTGTAAGAAATATCTTACCACCTGATATAAAAAATCCACAACTAAGGAAATTCATATATGATTCAAAATTCTATTTTTGGGATGACCCATATTTATCTAAACAATGTAAAGATCTAATTATTAGAAAGTTTGTGCCTTATAAGAAAACTCAAAAATAATTGAAAGATGTCATGATTCTTAATTTGGAGGACATTTTGGAACAAATAGAACTGCATATAAGATTTTGCAAGCTGGATTTTATTGGTCTACTCTTTTTAGAGATATTAATGAATATATTAAAACATGCGATCAATGTCAACGAGTAGGAAATATTTCTAGGAGAAATGAAATGCCTCTAAATTACACATTACAAGTTGAAACTTTTTATGTGTGGGGTTTAGATTTTTTGGGACCATTTTTGCCTTCATTTGGAAATTTATATATATTAGTGGTGGTTGATTGCATGTCCAAATAGATTAAAACTATTATTGTATCTAAATGTGACGCGTGGAGTGTTTCTAAATTAGATATGGAATGCCAAGAGTAGTTACTGATGGAGAATCTCATTTTAGGAATAAGAGAATAAAAAAATTAAGAAATATGATATTATGCATAGATTCTCTACTACTTAGCATCCTCAAACTAGCGGTCTATCAGAGATATCAAATTATGAAATTAAACAAATTTTGGAAAAAGCTGTAAATCCCTATAAGTTGGATTGGTCTGCTAGATTAGATACTGCATAATTGGCATACAGAACTGCTTATAAGACTCTTATAGGAATGTCACCATATAGACTTATTTTTGGAAAAATATGACACTTACCAGTAGAATTGAAGCATAAAGCATTTTAGGCTATTAAGAAATTTAATTTTAATCTAAAACATGCTGGTGAGAAAAGATTATTGCAACTCAATCAACTTGAGAATATTGGAAATGAAGCATATGATAATGCAAAAATCTATAAAGAGAAAATGAAAATATGACATGATTGGAAAATTATTAAAAATAAGTTTGAACCTTGATAAGAAGTTTTTTTATATAATACAAAATTGAGAGTATTTCCAGGAAAACTAAAATCCAGATAGTAGGACCATTTAAAGTAATAAAAGTCTATCTTTATGGAACTGTTGTTATTAAAGATCTTAACATTGGAAAGATATTTGAAGTTAATGGACATCGATTAAAATATTATTATGAATGACACATGCCACAATTTAAAGAAGTTTTAATGTTAAGTCAATCCAACTAATCAAATGGTAAGTCAGGCTGACGAAGTTAAACCAAGCGCTTCATTGGAGGCAACCCACATATATAAAAATATATATATCTATGCATTACTAATTTATTTGATAAGTGTTTTATATATTAGGACATAATAATCCTACTCAAATTTATATATCATAAATTAAAACAAATAGTGGTATTGAAGGAAAATCTCGAATCGAATTAAAAAATGAAAAGTCACGATTTTAGCCACTGGCGCCGACGACGCCCGCTAAACTGACCATGGTTCCGACAGTGCCATCGGGAGCGCCAACGGTGCTGATAGTAGTTTGATGGTTCAAGATGAATTTGGTAGAATTTGGCAGGATTTCGCTCCGTAATAATCGTATGGTGGTGTTTTTAAAGTTGGCAAACTCTCTATTTTTGAATTTCATGGCTTCCAATTCTAGAAACACTTCTAGGTATGAAATTTTTAATAGAATAAAATTTATCAATTTTAACGCACAGAGATTTTATGAAAAAGTTATTACAAAGAAGAGATTTATCAAGGAGAGTGGCTTTCTCAATCATGGATTGATTAATCCATGTTCTTCAATTGATAAAATCATTGTACAAAGACGATGGAAGTTTTGCACTACACTACCGCTGCAATTGTTGTGTCAGTGGTGATAGAATTCTATGACAACTTACATGGAATTATTCAAGGAATAGTCTTTGTACGAGGTAAGGTTGTACCATTTTGTCTGGCGCGAATTAATGAGTTGTATATGATAGAAAACATTCTAATCAGTCATTATACAAATTTTATCCCTGCGATAGATTTGATGCAAGATGTATATAATTTTCTGACGAATGAAAGTGATATGTTGGAAATGCGAGATGAGGGATATGTTAGTTTCTCTGCTTCATCACTTAATCCAATATCGAAGCAGTGACATTTCTTCATTTTTGCAAAATTACTCCCTACCATGAAGATTAGTTGAGTTACTAAAGAAAGTGCTATTTTAAATTATTGCATTCAAATGGAAAAGCCCATTTATGTAATATCTATCATTTTTAAATCTGTTATGGGTATTATTATGAATGAGCCAATTTATGGACTTGGGCATCCTTCCACAATTTTTCTACTTTGCAGTCAATCTCAAGTTCTATATGTAAGTTGGGAAAAAGTTCTATTACCTTGGGATCCCATGATTCCTACTGATTATAATTATGTTGGGAATGGGAATGAAGCATTAGATATTATCTTAGACATTTGTCACCTGATTTAACTCGATTGATGCCACCAATAGTTGGAAGTTCACTTATTTTGGAAAAGAAATTAAAAAATTTCTAAGAGAACTTTAGAGTATTACGAATACAATAAGAGAACTTAAATACCTTTTTAATCACCTAGATTGGAGGATGAAGGAGAATTTTGATCATACTGGAACAACTGAAGCAGCATTAGTTTGGATGTTCAAGGAAAAAGGATGGATCAAAGAAAATTTAACTGATCAATTCTCGTACCGACATTTCTAGAATCTGTAAGTTCATTACCAGTCTATGAGAGATATTAGAGGAGGAGAATGCACTAAAGAAGAAGCAGAATAATTTACGAATTAGGACACTTCATCAGTTTAAAATGTTTATGTATTTAATGTGATTGTGTGGATTTAATTGAGTTTTTATTGCTTTAGAATTATAAACATTGATTGTGTGTACAGCTTTGTGTCAATGTTTCGTGTTGTGGCTTGATTTTGATGTTGATTTATAAGTTAGCTTATTATATGAGTGTAAATGTGTGATTAGAAAAATGTATTTATAAAAAAGTGTATTTTCATATATAAAAGCTAGTTTGTTGTTGTTTGTGAAAATGATTGTTCGTGAAAATGTTTTTTTGGGAATTATAGTTAGATAAAAATTTATGTTTAAAAATACTAAAAAGACTTTGGAGTAAATTGAAAGAAAGTTGAAAATTGCAAAAAACTGAAATTGGAATTTTTAGCCTTCAGTGCCGACGGCGCACTTGACCCGAGAACAGCCTAAAATCCTTAAAATTCGTAATTTGCATAGTAAAACACCATTTTTACCCTTTGAGTCACCTTCAACCTCCAATTTTTGAACCTAGGGCTTGCATTGGCTCGGATTTCGGGCGATTTCAAAGCAAAGAAACTTTAGATTTCTTCTTCTCTAGGTAAGAGCTACACATTAAACTAAAAATTTTAGATTTTCACCAAGGATTTATCTTACATTGTCGAGCCCAAAAAATTTAGAATTTTCTAAGAGATTTTGAGAAAATTCTTTGGTGAAGAACTCTTACTTAGTAGAGTTAAGTTTAAAGCGTTTTACATTGTGATTTTTGGAAATTTGGGAATTTATTAAGTTTTTTATCAATTTTTTTTATAGATTTACCATGGCCCCGAGAATGAGCAAAGGAAAAAGAAAAGTAAATTTTGATGAACAAAAATTTGTGAGCTTCAAGGCTAGTGCTTGATTTAATAGTCTACTTGAAAATAAAAAAGTAATTCCGGATCATGTATTTAAATATCCGGGATGAGAAGTCAAGCAATTAATCAACGCTTGGCAGTAGGAAAATTTATGTTACTTCACTACCGAGGCTATTATTGATGTAGTTGGTGGAGTTCTACGCAAATTTTATAGAGGCTTATGATGATTCTTTTTTGTGGTAAAATGGTGGAGTTTACCCCAAGTAAGATTAATGAATTTTATCAGTTAGAAGATGCTTACAATTTTTAGTATAAATCATTTTCTGCTACAAATATGGCCTTGGATGAGGTTATTTCTTTTCTTACTGATGGAAGATGAACCTGGAAAGTGAAAAATTGAGTTAAGGTAAACTTTTTTCTTTCTATGCTTATTGTAGTATCTAAGGCCTAACACTACTTTATTTCTGGAGGAATGATACCGACAAATCAACATAGTGAAGTGACAATAGATATTGCCATCTTAAACTACTGTATCCAGCAGGTGATGAGGATAAATGTAGGCTCTATTATTTATATGAAAGCTAGATCTATTTCTTTGGGAGAGACCACTGGTGTACTAGCGCACCCTATCATGTTCTTCACACTCTGTGAACATACATCAGTTGGTTTTGGACCTAGGGAAGAGAGGATTGAGCCTCCAAATCCAATTGGGTTTGCCAATATAAAACCATATGAATCTCATGTTGGATGGAGGCTTGCAAGTATGACCTGTCGGCGGTAGTTTTAGTTGGAGTTGCCCGTAAGAAGCTGTCGGTCACCGTAAGAAGCAGTCAATCAAACCAATCTCATATTTTTCATAGTTTAAAAAAAAGAGCGTTATACCTCAAACCCTGTATCTATCCCGAAGGACAAGCACAAGACATAAGGATGAGGCTCGCTCAAATAAACTAAGGAATATATGACTTCTGTTTGGTCTATGAAACCTTTATATTTGCCGAAAAGTTCTCATATTTAATATAAATGATTAAATAGGGTTTATATTAAGCTGGGTTCAGACATGCTTCCTATAAGGGCAATCCCTTAGTTAATTACATCTTAAATGACCAAAGTCACCTAAGAAGACTCTCGATAAAAATCATGAAATATATTACATCTTAAATGACCAAAGTCACCTAAGAAGACTCTCGATAAAAATCAAGAAATATTATTTTCAAGGAATTTCAAAGGGAAGGACTTTTCAATGAGATCAGACAAAGAGATGTGTGAAAAATTATCTTCAAGGAATTTCAAAGGGTAGGACTCTTCAACGAAATTGGACGTAGAGGTTGAATTATCTTCAAGGAATTTCAAAGGGTGGGACTCTTCAACGAAATCAGACATAGAGGTGTGAAAGAGATTGGTTCAAATTTGGAACATTTTATTGTAGAATCTAAAGGAGGAAGAACTAGGGGATGTCGGGTTCAAATTTGGAACATTTTGTTGTAGAGTCCAAAGGAGGAAGAACTAGGGGATGTCATGGGTTCTCAAATTTGGAACATTTTATTGTAGAATCCAAAGAAAGAAGAACTAGGGGATGTCATGGATCTAGCAAATTTGGAACATTTTATTGTAGAATCCAAAGGAGGAAGAACTAAGGGATGTCATGGATCCAGAGGAGAACCCTTTGGAACATTTTGTTGTAGAGTCCAAAGGAGGAAGAACTAGGGGATGTCATGGATCCAGAGCGGAACCTCGGTGACTTCCCAAGCATCCTAATGTTTGGCTTCAATTTTTAGGAGAAATATTTAGGTGTTTCATCCTGCCAATTTTATTAGTTAGGGCTTACATTCATGTGAAACTATCACATAATTAGACTGGAAGATGTGAGGTTTTAGGTTGTGACAAACGACAATCTCAAAATCCTAAGACGAGTTAGGCCTTATATTGTATAACAAGGCTACACAAAGGCCAAAAAGAAGGAAGATTTGTTTAGTTGGGGAAGACAGGTTTTTCTGTTGAAGATGGCCGTGTTGCCCATCATGCTAGCTCCAAGCTCCTTGTCGTGGCGAGTTTGAGTATTCTAATGTGTCAAGTTATAATTTCAAATCAGGTAGCCTTATGGTTGAAGTTCCTTAAATTTTATGGGGGACATATTAAAGTTGATTAGAGCAACACTGGTTAGGATCCTACGGTTCCCTCGTTTCGGCACCACTATTTTCTCTTGGATTCTCTTAGTCTAAATGAACTTACTAAACTCAAATTAATGAGTTCCATAATTTCATTTAGATCAAGGGAAATCTCGTTAGCAACTGTAGGTTACCTCCTCCAAGGGATTCTCGATCATTCGATATAGACATCTTAATTTAGTTGAAGTTGTAATTTTGTTAGATGTTTGTGATTAAATTTTGAGTTGTTTTATATTTTGAATGTTGTTGAGGTGAATTTTATCTTGGTTGATTTTTGTTTTGATTTTGGTTTTTGTTTTGGTTTTCATGCAGGGTGATATTGTTGTTTAGCATGCAAGCTTGCAGGCATAAAAGTATAGTATGATAATACAAGAAAGACTACACTAAAAATTGTAAAAGTGTACCTGACGAATCTTCTTGTTCTACCACCTGAAACTCAAAAAGCATGTTAAGACAGTTTATATGAGACAGGGAAGTAAAATTTTGGTAGTTTTCCTAACCCTATGTCATATCTTGGTGGATCCTTAGGAGTTTAATTAAGGATGATTTTGTCAAGCAAAACATCTTAAATTTAGTAGATCTTCAAGATATCCAACAGATCTAGAGAAAGAAGTACATCTGTGCTACTCTTTCGCTGCTGGTGGAAAATCTAGAGCTCATTTAAACTTATTATTCTGCTTAATAAGTCATCTTGTAAATACCCTTATTGCTCAGTGGGCACTGATGTCTCAATTATCCTTAAGAATAGGATAATTATCACTTGTGATTCAATTTAAGAATTATGTGGGTGAAGACCCTTAAAGAGGAAAGTTAGTGTTGTTCGAACACTTAGCAAAATTTTAACCCTATTTGGGCTTGTATTATTTGAAAGATGTTTTAATTTTCAATGATATTTACTTTTCTTATCCTCATTAAAATGAAACTTGATTTAGCCTAAGTCATAGCTTACGCCCTTAGATCTTAGTGAGTGTCTTAATTAGTTTTGAAAAGGTTAGGCTTTAGGTGGTCATGATTCATGATTTGAATTGTGTTTGAAAATCAAAATAGGGGTATTAAATTGATTAATTATTGACTTCAAAAGTCATACCCCTAAGCCCTAGGTTCATTTTATTTTAATAAAACTTTCAAATTTTACTAATTTAGAAATCTAATAACTTATCTTTTTAATTAAGAAAGTGAGAATGGTTTCTACCAATTATCCCCTTGTGTTTCAAACATCAAACAATTTGATTAAGATCAGACGTTACTCATTTTCCTTCTTGAATTAAGCCTAAATGTTAATTAAGGCTAAATTTCCAAAATTACACATTTGCTCTTAAGGCTTTAACACTTCATAATTTGTCAAATTGAATTCAAATGACTTTGAAATTTTTATCCTACCTCATTCATGAGTATTAAGACATCAAAGGAGAAAATGTGATTTTTCAAAATTTAATTTATTTTATATAATTATTTTTATGCAAAAATAGGATTTTTCAAAGAAAATTCATAACTTTATTAAGGTAAATCCTAATCCCTTGAAATTTTCATTGGAGGTAAGCTTAGACAAAAGAAGCCTTTAGACCAAATTTCATGATTTTTTGAATTTTATCTAAATTTTAAGAATTATTGTAAATTCTCAAGTATTTATTAAATATAAAATATTTTAAATGAGAAAAAATAAGTTTTGTGTTCTTAAAAAGTCTCTGTGAGGTCAGAGAATTTAGAGAAGAAGATTTTTTATTTTTTTTAATTTTATTTGATTTATTGGAATTATTTTCGTGAAAACTCATTTTTAGCCTTTAAAAAATATTTTAATCTTTGAAATTCAGTTTAATTATTTAGAAAATCAGGAAAAGCAATTTAGAACATTTCCATGAGTTTTATTATTTTTGTGATTTTTATGAATTTTTAATTATTTTAAATATTTAAAAATAGGCTAAAAATGAAGTTTTTATTTTAAATATCATTTTATTTTTATAAAATAACTCTGATCACAGAGAACTTAAAAAATAAATTTTTTTAAATTTTTTAGTTATATTTTGATTTAAAAAATATTTTAAGTGCCAAAAAACGATATTTAACTTGAAAAATCAATTTGGACCATGAAATGTACTCAAGATGCTTTGAAATTTTTATGGGGAGTTCTCGGGATCCTGGAAAAAGTGGAGATAAAAAATCAACTCATTTACATGTTTATATCTTTCAAAATTAATTATCTTAGTGATTTAGTGTTTGTGAAAATTAGGTGTAATTTAAATGACTTGACTCATGAAATTATTTCCAAAAGGTTCCCTGGTCGTCATAAACCTTCCAAAATTTTCTTGAAGTTTTGTAATCAACATGCTAATTATCATGATTAAATTATGCAAAAACTTAAAAAATATGGATCTCTATCTAGAAACCCCCTCAGACTTTGGAAAAATCATAGGATGTTCCCCTGATAGAGGCTACAACATGCCAAAAATTCAAGCTATGGTGATAAGTCTACATGCATGGAGCATCAAAACATTCAAATCAGTGTTTAATTAATTAAAAATAAAATATGCATCACATAGACTTAAAATTGTTTCTACATTGTTCTCCTCTATTCACTGAGCAAGTGGGTATTTTTATTTTATTTTTGTCATTTTTCTACACAAAGTTATTGATTTTTTAAGTTAAGGGAGTTTAAATAAATAGAAAAGCCCTATTTTTCTACTTTTCCACGCGGCGCCTCATCAACCTACGGCGGCTCCGAAGCTTCACATGGTGCGTTCCCATTTGACACCGCCGTCCACCCCAGCAGCCACGCATCCCACTGTTTGTGTAAAGAAGCGCTGTCCGGCTTCATCTTGGCCGTCCATTCAATACACGCTTGATGAAACAACTCCCCATCATCATCCCCGATAGAGTGATCCCATGACTGTCCACACTAAAACCCTAAGATCTCAGTCTAGACTCAACCAAATCACTTTATGTTCGATCCTATGGACTCATCTAATTGATAAGAACACATTCATATGGTAATAATGCAATTAAATAAATCCTAATCAAATAGAGAATCACAATAGGCTCCAGAGGGGGAGAAGTTTTATACCTTTGCTTTGAGAAGTGAAGCTTCAATCAGAGGGTCTTGGCACATTTGTTGGGGTCTAAGGATGCTAAGGATTAAGCCTCTTGCTGTGGTGTAAGGCCTAAGTATGAATTTGACAAAGCTTTGATTTCAGGTGTTGGTCTAAAGCTATGGTGGAGGATATTTTAGAGGGTAATTTAATGGGGCTTTGGCTTCTTTCTTGGTTGTAAAGGTGTGGGCACAAGTAATTGAAGTTCGGTGGACTGTGGAAGTATAATGAGTTCTGTCCTAGTTTTGGGCAGAGGTTTGAGCTAAAAATAAAGCTTCCACTGTAGAATTTAGTGGGGGAAGAGGGCTGGATTGCACTGAGGAGATCTAAGAGAAGCTTTTTGAGAGGTTCGAGAAGCTCTCTCTAAGAAACTTTCAGCACCCCTCCCATGGCCGTGGAGGTGAGTTTTTATAAAAATGGTCATGGGGTGGTTTTCAGGGCACAAGTTTGGGTGCATTGTGGTGCTTAGGTGGAGGGTAGAGAGCTCTACAGTTTGATTTGGATGAGCTAGCCTCTAGGTTTCATTTGGNCTCTACAGTTTGATTTGGATGAGCTAGCCTCTAGGTTTCATTTGGGTGAAGCTCCATGAGGGTGGCTCTCAGTTTGGCCATTTTCCAGCCAGTAGGCTGGCCAGCCGACCAGGGGGAGGTAACTAGGAGCACAAGGAACCCAGGGGAATGTGTCACAATAATTTAATGGATTGAGGTTTAATTTTGGCAAAAGAATCCTAAGCTTAAGCAAAAATGGAATAAAATCCATTAATTTAGGGTACCGTTGGTCCATGGATAGTTTAGGTGGTTAGATGGGTTTTAGCTCAGTCTTAGGGTCTAACCAATGGCTGAGGTGGAGTAAATTTAGTGACTTTGGAGTAGTTATGCCATTTTTAATGCATAGGTTTAATGAGGGTTCAAGTTATCAAAGTTTAGGTTTGGGCTAGGTTAGACATGTCAAATGACCCAATTTATTGATCAACATAGTGTAGCTGATTGTTTTGAAGATTTTTGGTGAAGGGTTGAAGTGATTTTGAGTTCAATTGGTAGGTCAATTTGAAGGATTTTTAAAATTTGGTCAATTTGGGCATGTTGGGCTAGACATAGGTCTAGGTTGGGCTAACCTTGGTCTAAGTCCAAATTTAATGGTCCACATGATCAAGGGAGGTGTTGTGAAGATTTTTCATGAAAGGATGGAGTGGAAATTTTGGGGTTAAGGCCCTCAATTTGGTGAAATTTTGAGACATGGTCAATTTTGGGCAAATTTGGGGCTTTTGGATTTAGGTTGAAATAAAATGAAATTGAGGTCCTATCAAGGCCAATTGAAGGTCATATTTGATGTGTATGATTGTTATGAAGATTTTTCAACAAAAATTTTGGATAATTGAGTGGGTTATGGGTTCAATTTGGTGGAACCAAGTCATGGGGTCAAAATTGGATTTTTGATCTAAATCAAATTTGGTTTCAAATCATGTATCAATTTCTCTTAGATTTGATCTTCATGGGTCATATGAAGAGTGAATTTGAGTTTATAATTGAAATTGGGGAATTTTAGACCAATTGGATAGACATTTGAGGTGATTTGAAGAAAATATGGGCCTTTAAAGGGCAATTTGGGGGTTTTGATCAAGGATAGTTAAATTGGCCAAATTGGGTCATGAGACAGTTGAGGAAAATGAAATTGGAAATATTTGGGAGGTTTTGGGAATTTTTTGGATTTTATAAATTTTTTGATAATTTGGCGAAATTTGGGGTCTCAAGGGTATCTAGGTAATTTGGGAGAGTTTAGGGGAAAAAGGTTAGGTTGGGTATCTTGAAAGAGTTGGATTGTAAACCACCATAAATAAGTCATGGATCAATGGAAACCCCATTTTTGGTCTTCTATGTAGTGGTCTTAGATAAACCCTAGCCTAGGGCAAATGGGTTTAGGGAACCTCCTACGGGAGTCTCCTAAAAGTATCAAGGGACTAAAGCCTAGAAGTTCTGGGTTTAGGGTAGTGAGTGATTGTGAGTGAAAGTGATTGAAAGTCAGTGCCTTAGTCCAAGACCAACACCCAGGGTCAACCCTAAGGTCCAGCATTCCTAAGGGTGACTCATCTTGAGTTCCTCCATAACGACCCCACCTACTAAGTGCTAGAGGCTAAGCCCAATATGTGGAACTTCAAGTTGAGTAGAGAAGGGTGTAGAATTTCTAATGGTGAGGGTTCCATGTCTAGTTTTCTAAGAATATTTAGTAAGAAAGTCCTATGGATAGACCTTAGGCTACTAAATATAAAAAACTGAACCTCAACAAAAAGTGAGGTCAAAAAATGGACCCCCAATAGGTGTGGTGTGCTAGGAAAGCACACCGCGCGTATTGGCGTTGACTGACGAGATCAACAAAAACCAATACAAACTCCTAAGTAAACAGACCCAAAATTATGTGTAGAGTTGTGTGTGTTTTTTTTTATTTCTATCGGGGATACTAGCAGTTGCATATTTGATCAAGTCAAGAAGTAGGGACTCTCACTGGGGATTGGAGAGTGGATTTCAAGTTATGAAATTTGGAGATTTCTAGAGGATGGGAATCAATATGCAACTGTTGACCCCGAGGTGGGAAATGAAATTTAAGTATCAATTTTGAAAAAAAAGGAAGAGTCGGAATTTAGGTGTCGACCTCAAAAGATGAGAATCAAAATTTAAGTACTAATCAAAAAGTGAGATTTGAAATTTAGGTATCAATCTCAGGGAGAGAGTCAAAATTTAGGTATCGACCTCGAAAGATGAGAATCAAAATTTAGGTACTGATTCAAAAATGAGATTTGAAAATAAGGTATCAATCTCAGGGAGAGAGTTGAAATTTAGGTATCAACCTCGAAAGATGAGAATCAGAATATAGGCACTGATTCAAAAATAAGATTTGAAATTAAGGTATCAATCTCAGGGAGAGAATCAAAATTTAGGCATTGACCTTGAAAGACGAGAATCAGATTTTTGGTACTGATTCAAAAATGAGATTTGAAATTTAGGTATCAATCTCAGAAAGAGAGTCGAAATTTAGGCATTGACCACAAAAGATGAGAATCAGAATTTTGGCACTGATTCAAAAATGAGCTTTGAAATTTAGGTATCAATCTCAGGGAGCGAGTCAAAATTTAGGTATCGACCTCAAAAGATGAGAATCAGAATTTAAGTACTGATTCAAAAATGAGATTTAAAATTTAGGTATCAATCTCAGGGAGAGAGTCGAAATTTAGGTATCGACTTCGAAAGATGAGAATCATAATTTAGGTACTGATTCAAAAAAAGAGATTTGAAATTTAGGTATCAATCTCAGGCAGAGAGCTGAAATTTAGGCTTCAACCTCAAAAGACGAGAATCAAAATTTAGGCACTGATTCAAAAATGAGATTTGAAATTTAGGTATCAATCTCGTGAAGAGAGTTAAAATTTAGGTATCAATCTCAGGGAGTGAGTCAAAATTTAGGTATCGACCTCAAATGATGAGAATCAGAATTTAGGTACTGATTTAAAAATGAGATTTCAAATTTAGATATCAATCTCGAGAAGAGAGTCAAAATTTAGGTATCAACCTCAAAAAATGAGAATCAGAATTTAGGTACTGACTCAAAAATGTGAGAATTGAAATTTAGGTATCAATCTAGAGAAGAGAGTTGAAATTTAGGTATCGATCTCAAAAGATGAGAATCATAATTTAGGTATTCATTCAAAAATGTGGGAATTGAAATTTAGGTATCAATTCTGAGAAGAGAGTTGAATTTTAGGTATCAACCTCAAAAAATGAGAATTAGAATTTAGGTACAGACTTGAAAATATGAGAATTGAAATTTAGGTATCAATTCCAAAAAGAGAGTCAAAATTTAGGTATCGACCTCGAAAGATGAGAATAAGAATTTAGGTACTGACTAAAAAATGTGAGAATTGAAATTTAGGTATAAATTCCGAGAAGATAGTCGAAATTTTGGTATCGACCTCAAAAGATGAGAATCATAATTTAGGTACTGATTCAAAAATGTGAGAATTAAAATTTAGGTATCGATTCCGAGAAGAGAGTCAAAATTTTGGTATCGACCTCGAAAAATGAGAATCAGAATTTAGGTACTGACTCAAAAATTTGAGAATTGAAATTTAGGTATTAATTCCAAGAATAAAGTCAAAATTTAGGTATCAACCTCGAAAGATGAGAATCAGAATTTAGGTACTAACTCGAAAAAGTGAGAATTGAAATTTTGGTATCAATTTCGAGAAGATAGTCAAAATTTAGGTATCGACCTCGAAAGATGAGAATCAGAATTTAGGTATTGACTCAAAAATGTGAGAATTAAACTTTACAAAAAGCTTGTGGTGTTGAATTTGCAGAAGTGTGTCATGTGGAAATGTTGATTTTGTTGAAGAAGATTTATAGAGCTTTGTGGGAGTTTTGTGCAGAATGCAAAATTCTATGAGGATGTAAAGAGAGTTAATGCAGATAAAGCTGGTTGTGCTGAGCGCACAATGAATAAGAAACTCTGAAAATGAGAGAATCCACTCAATAGATTTTTATCACATTTAATTTTTCGAAATATGTCTTTAAAGTTTTAATTTTACTTGGTTGATTTTGATTTTTTTTAAAGAAATTTGTTTTTTTGTTTATTCATTAGTGATTATTTTTATTTAAAGTTTATTTATTGTTAAAGATTTGTTGTTTCTTTCTTTGTTCATTGAAATTCTGAACCAACGTGTGGTTTGTGTCTTTCATCCATCGCATAAAAAGGCAACTAACAAAAAGGCATCTTCCTGAGAAAAATTTTCATTAATCTGCTTCAATAAAGAGATGTCACAGATCGAACATAAGCTAACACCTCAAAAGATACAATATATAGTCCATGTTGAAATACATTCAGAACATCTCATGCTATGAATGCATTTTAGGCTGAGTATATCAGAAACATATCATGTTGCTAAAAAAAAGTGAACCCTCTAACCGTCTGTACTAGGTATAACGAGCTCCTGATCAAGCTGACCTTCTAAGTCATGCTTCAGGATAAGAGTTCCCTTTGCATGTATTTAAAGGTAAAGCCCTCTCATAGCTCATACGACAGTAGCTCTTCCAGTTTTGGGTCCACCTGGAATTCATATGGCATTTTACAGCCATCCATCCTATGGAAAGTCACAGACACCCTACAGTGTCGTACCCCTAGAATGCAATGTTTGGCAACGTCTACACCGTTGCTTTCAAGAACGAGTACTGAACTGACTGGTAGAGGAATCTCCACAGAACCTCTGAACTCACAGGGCTAATAACATCGATTTCTTTCCCAAATAAAATATTGCTCTTACTCATAAAAGAGACCGTGTAGAAGGGCCTCACAAAATCATGATGATCAATGTGTGGAGGAATGCAATCACCCTCTTCATAGATATTGATAATACAACTAATGGGAATGCATGTAGCAGGTAGAATATTCCATTTGACCATTATTTTGATCATCTACTTTATCTTTGGTGGTAGCGGATCTACTTGATGGTGTCTGAGGATCCCAGGCGGATTCCTCTATCTGTCATTTGTGAAGTTGTAACAACAGCCGCACTGGATGGTGATTCTTCCTTTTCCTCTCTTCCATTTCTTTCGCTCATAATATGTTATTTCCATGAGGAGGCACCCTCAGCCTCTATCTCTTAAATCAAATATATAGTCCAGAATGCTTATTTCATCACTTTCAGAGAAAACCCTGGTATACAGTTCTAAGTCTTCTAGTAAGTTCATGAACTTTGCCTGAACTTCTTTATAAAACTCAAATTCTCTTTTATTTACTTTACTTATCTTGTAGTAATCTATCATACCAAGGGTTGGCAGCTGTCATGGGTGTTCCTTCCTTTGAGCATTGGTAGGAACCTAAACTAGCGTTGTTTGATCTGAAACATAAGACTCGGCCTCTAGAGGGATGTACGACCCTAAGCTCCATGGTACATACTGATCTATCCCCATTGGAACATATGGCTCATCCATCATAAAATCTGAAGTCTAAGACCCATTTGTGCTTAAAGTATACTCTTACAATGTACTAAAATGTTGTAAATGTAGAACATTGCAATTTGGGCATTCTACAAACGAACCCGTCGCTGATGTCCCGACCTGTATTTCAGCGTTGCACGTCGGGCAATCCTTGCATAAGAAATCTGAAACTGAAAGTGTATCTAACTCTGTCACAAACCCTGGTTCTTCATCCGTGGTGGGTAGGCTAGCAGAAGTTTCTTTCAGGTCTGGATCATAAATGTGCCCCTTAGGAATAAGGGTGAGCAAGTTGTTCATCTCTCTTTGGCGTCTACATTCTTGTCGTAGAAAAGCTCTCTGCCTCTTGCGGCTGGCGTTCCTGCATTGCATTCTACAAAGCGACGTACTTGGCAGTTGTTTGTTATTGGTGACCACTAGCCCCTAACTGGTGTAGCTACCATGTACGGCAGACGGCTGGGCCCTTCCATCAGATATTGCTCTGTTATCACGTTCTTGCCTTTGTGTGATACATTATCTTTAGCGGTCACTCTCAGTAGTGAAGGCAATCCCTCTTTCTCTTTGCAGCTGACTATATCCATGAGAGGACTTTTGTAGTCCATGTCAACCTAGTTAAAATCCATGTTGAAATCTATGGTACCACCCTGCGGCGCCATTTCCTCATTTAATGCGAGGCTCCAACCATTATGGAAAGCAAAGATCAGCCTCTGTTCCGAAATTTTTCTGCAGTCGACAGGAAATAAGTCAGTGGGCCGAAACTTGCATGAACAAGAACAAAACAATGTATTTATTAAAGTAAATTTCAGTTTATTTTAGTGAAATGAATTGTTTATTTTATGTATGAGTTTTGTTTATTTAGTGGAACATTATACTCAAAAGTGGAAAGAAGAAAATTTGAAGTTTAAAATTTCGTTCTCAAAATTTTCATTATAGTGAGGTTAATCATAAAATTTAGACCCGGTCATAGACATTTGGCCACATAGATAACCCTAAAACAATCAAAGTTTCCAATGTTTCAAAGCAAGCAGAGGCAAGCGGCGTCAGGTTGCGTAATAAGTTTTCAAATATCGTCCGTTTATTGGTAACATGGGTCTTTCGCTCCAGAAGTCCACTAACTTGTAGACTCCTCCCGTATAAACCTTTCCAATGGCAAATGGTCCCTCTCAAGTTGGCTCAAATTTTCCACCGATTTTGCGACATGCAAGAATAGGCTTTTTGAGTACAAGTACAAGGTTACCAACTTTGATGTCCTTGGGCGGACCAATTTGCCATGGGCTTGTACCATCTTTTCCTGGTAAAGCTCCAAATGTTGTGCTGCTTCTAGTTGTTTTCCCTCGAGACTTTTTAGTTCCTTAAGTCTGAGTTTTGTGCTTTCTTCTGTTGTAAGATGATTGGCAATGACAACACTGAGACATGGTTTCTTGATTTCTAGCGGTAGCACGGCCTCAAACCCATACACGAGCATATAAGGTGTATACTGAGTGGGAGTCTTGAAAGTCGTCTGGTACACCCACAAGGCTTCTAATAGTTTGTTGTGCCAATTCCTTTTGTTTTCATCCAGTGTTTTCTTTAAAATATGTACCAGTGTTTTGTTGAAAGCCTCAGCCAGACCATTTGCTCTAGGATAGTAAATTGTAGAGTATCTTCAATCTATCTCATGTCTTTTGACAAAATTGTTGATCTTTGTACTTCTGAAAGTTGTCTCATTTTCGGAAATTATTCTTCACAATGCACCGAAATGGTAGACGATTTGGATTTTGAAAAATTAAAGGATGTGCTGTGTCGTAACCTCACGTAACGGTCTACCTCTGCCCATTTGGAGAAGTAATCTGCAGCGGTAAGTATAAACATGTGTCCTCTGGAAGATGGAGAGTCTATCGGACCTATTATGTCTGTGCCCCCAACACTCGAATGACCACGAGGCAATAGTTGGGTGTAGCATATTCGGAGGTTGGTGTAAGACCACCCTATGCACATTGCATTGGTGACATCTTCTGGTTGTATCAATGCAATCAGACATCATTGTTGGCCAATAATACCCGATTCTTTTGATCTTCATTTTCATTTTCGGCCCTAAGTGGTGAGCGCCACATAATCTGGCATGTACCTCTTTGACAATATTCTGTGCTTCGGCTCTACTCAAACACCATAGCCACATTTGATTGAATTATCTTTTATAGAGAACGTTTCCCACCAGGGTGTAAGACATAGCCCTTCTTGTGATGTGGTGCACCTCAGACTTGTCTACTGGCAGCTTTCGAGTATGCAAATATTCTATTAATGGCTTACTCCAATCTTCGTTGGTGTCTACAAATGTATATATTGTTTCTTCTTTTCCAAGCTTTTGTAGAGTTTTGAAGTCAATTTGAGATAAGTCTCATCTTGCTTGCACTGTCACTTCAATGGAATCCTCTGAGGGACACGCCATTTCCTTAGCGAGTTTTGCTAAAGCGTCGGCATGGGAATTATCTCTCCTAGGAATCTAATAGAAAGTTACATCAAGAATTTGCTCTAGGAGCTTCATCGTGTATAGATGGCATTCTGCTAATCTTGGTTTCAACATTCTATATTGTCCGGCCACTTGTTGGATGACGAGTTATATCTATAGATGGCATTATTTGTTATATCCATTGAGATTTCCATTTCCAACATGGTGATTAAAGATTCATGTTCTGCGTCATTGTTGGTGCACGGCTCTGTCAAGTGGTATGAGAACCTCGACATACTCTTCTATGGTGTGATAAAGATCAAACCAATCCCTACTTTGTCAGGTATAAATGTGTCTTATCCTTTCTCTTTTCTGGCTTATGGAGCGCCATCGAAGTACAACTCCAAGCATTGCGCATTGAAGAATTCCATTTGTAGTATTTTTTCATCTAGTAACTCGTAATTGAGAGAGGACCCAGCTGGCAGTGGGTGTGCAGAAAGAAAGTCTGCTAGTATCTGTCCCTTGATAGCACAGAGGAGAACAAAAGTTATATCAAATTGCAATAAGATCATTAACCATCTTGTTAAACATCCAGAGAGTGTTGGTCGGGTCATCATATATTGCAATGGATTAACTTTTGAGATCAGGATAATCTTATGAGAAAGCATGTAATGTCTAAGCTTTTGAGCGGCGAAAATTGATGTCAGACAATGCTTCTCAATAGGTGGATACCTTATCTCCATTGGTATTAGGTGACCGACTCAAGTAGTAGAGTGCATTTTCTTTACCCTCATCATTAACTTGGGCTAAGAGGGCTCCGAGGGAGTCATCTAAAGCTACGATATAAAGTATCAACATTTTCCCTAGGATAGGGACTGCCAAGACAGGAGGTTTCATTAAATATTGTTTAACGTCCTCAAAGACCTGCTGACATTTCTTTTCCCAAATAAATTTAGCGTCCTTTTTAGTTAATGCCGAGAAAGGCTGACACCTACCTGAGAGAATAAAAATAAAACGTCTCAGATATGCCAGCTTCCTTTGGAAGGAACATAGTTGTTTCAAAGTTTTAGGGGGAGGCATTTCCAAGATAGTTTTAATCTTATCCGGGTCGATCTCGATTCCCCGATGACGGACGATGAATCCTAGAAATTTCCTTTAGGTAACGCCAAAGGCGCACTTTAAGGGATTCATCTTGAGATTGTATGGTCTTAATCGCTCGAACACGATCCTCAAATCGCACAAATGTTCTATTTTTTGTTTACTTTTGATGACAAAATCATCCACTTAGCATTCTACTTGGTTGTGAATGAGGTCGTCAAAATTTTTTGTCGTTGCGCGCTGATATGTTGCTCCATTGTTCTTTAAGCCGAACGACGTCACTGTGTAGTAGAAAATTCCAATCGGCGTTCTGAAGGCTGTAAGTGCTACATCCTCGGGAGCTATCTTGATTTGCTTGTATCCTGACGATCCATCCATAAAGGAGAAAATTTCATGTGTTGAAGTGATATCCACCATCATCTCAGGTATAGGTAGTGGAAACTAGTTTTTTGTACATGCCTTGTTCAAATCTCTGAAGTCGACACAAACTCCGATCTATCCATTTTTCTTCTTAACAGGTACAATGTTAGCTAACCATGTGGTGTATTGCTCTTCTTTCACAAAGTTGGCATCTATTAATTTCTTCACCTCTGCGATGACTTGTTGCTCTATTTCAAAGCGCATTCTTCTGGGAGCTTGTTTTACTGGGGTTATATTCTGGTCCAACCCAAGTTTATGGACTGCATCCTCTGCTGACAGTCCTGACATTTCATCATAGCTCCATGCAAAACAATCTTTGAATTATGTTAGTAGTTTGATCAATTTTGCAGATTCTTCGTCGTTGAGTAGAGAACTTATAAATGTGGGTTGGGGTTGTTCTTCTGTCTCGAGGATAATCTCTTTTAATTCATCAATGGTAGATTTAATTTCCTCCTCAAATTATGGGGGAGAATCTTCTATTGGTTGATCAGTAAAGTCATCATCTATATCGACGCAATCCTCTTCTGACTTACAAGTAACAATCATGCAAAATTCAGAATTATCGACTGGTCCGATTGTACCAAATCCAAGATCCTCTTTTGAATCTGGAGTTTGACTTTTACCATTCCATAATTTTTCAAAAATTTAAAATTTATAATTTGGCATTTATTTTGGTAAGTGTCCCTGTTGAATTAAATTTTGAACACAAGGCGTGAAATAACCAAAAGGCAATCCATTAATTCATTAGAATCATCATCCTTACATGTTTTTCAAGCTCAGTAGAGGTAGAAGCACAGTAAAATTTGATCAACTTTGAACCAACACTACGGACTTCCTTGACCTCTAAACTCTCGACCTTTTAAGGGAGAGTCAGAGTGAGGGTCATAGCATTCACATAGTGGTTTATCTGATCATATGTTGTTTCATATTCATTCTTTTCTGTATCTTCTAAGGATATCTCGTACTTAGGTCCTCCGTCTTGTCATCATTATTTCATCTTTAGAAATGTCTTCATCACCAATGTTGATAGTTAGCCTAGTCCATTCAACAATTAAATTGATCCTTCCTTGACCACGTCCACGGCCTCGACCTCGGGTGCGCGAACTAAAAGAACTTTCACCAACTCGTTGTAAGGGAGTGGTGGAAGATCGCTGAAGCGGAGTTGAATGGCCTCCTCTTTGTGTTCTAAATCCTCAACTTTGTTTGTAATAACTTCACTAGAGAGGACAGTCTTCTTTGGAGGCGCGTAGTAGGCAGCATCTTCGTGGATACCAACTTCATGCACTGAGAATGGTTGTAGGTCTCCCTTGATGCAATTTTCTTGACCATCTTTATGGTATTTGATGAACTGGTGCAGAGATGAGCGAACCATATTGTGCTCATGAATCCATGGTCGACCCAGTAGAGCGTTAAAAGTGGTCTCGACGTTCATGATATGAAATTTAGCGGTTTTCACGAGTTCTCCAACCTTCATAAGTAATGTAATTGATTCGAGGGATCTTTCTCCCTTTTGGTTGAATCCTCTTAACATCATTTTATTGGTCGTAAGATCTTGAGCTTCAATATCCAAATAGCCCAACGTCCGTAGGCTCATCAAGTTAAGAGATGCTCCAGGATCCACTAAAACTCTGTAATAAAAATCTGCCGATGTTGACGGAGATGTAGAGTGGACAGTTGTGGTCGGCGGTACCGAGCATCAAGTCTTCATTTGTGAAGCTTACCCCTAACTTTTCTTTCAACGAGCAAACTTCATCTGAGGATGTGCTGGCCAACTGAGCTAAGAAAATTTCTGGGTTAAGAAAAATTGTAACCAAAGACTCTCTTATCTCCTTTGACAGAATCAGAGCATCGTAGATGCTTAATCGAGCCGGCAACTTCCTAAGATGAGCTAGCATTTTGTAGTCTACTTTGTATGATCCTCCAATTTTATCTTGATCATGTGGTTCTTCCACTGGTGGATGTGGGGGTACCTCTTCTTGAGTCATTATCTGTTTTCCATTATCTATTGGAGCTATTCTTGGTGGTAACACTTTTCTGCTCCTCGAGTTAACTTCTGTGATTTCTTCTTCTTAAGATCATTGTTGAATCTTTTAATTTCTTTTCATCTTCATCAGAAAGATCTAAATTGATGGAAAACGGTGTACCATGATGCTTGAGAGTTGGCTCCTCATTATTGGTGTTGCCGTAAGCGGTATTATTGATGTCTTATTTAGACTTGAAAACGAGTTCATCGGACTCGAGTACGATTTGAGGATCATTTTGGGGATCAAGATTGAAGCTATATCAGTCTTAATCAGTTACATTATCACCAAAAACAATTAAAACGTAGTCGAAAACACAATCATTATATTCATAATATCCCAGAGGGACAAAAAGATAATCATACAAAGTCAAGGGTTCGAGGATTTTCTTCCCTGAATTTGAGACAAAAAAATCTAGTAGAGACAACCCCTATCCTACCCCCGTGCTATCAATCTTTGTAGTAACACTTTTCTTCTTCTTTGTCCTTGACGATGACGGATCTCTTAACAAAATCTTCTTCTCCGGTTTAGTTTGTTTCAGACTCTGAATGGAGGCTTGTTTTGATGCAGACTAGATCTTATTCAGTATTTTCTTGGATGATCTGCTCCAGACCTCATTCCATCCTTCTTCGATATTTTTTGAAGCTTGTTTTGATGAATTATGTATTTGATTAAAGACCCTCTTGAGTTCATCCCAAGTTGTACACCATCCATCTGTTCTGACATACAGATCAATTAGGGAGATTGGTTAAGTAGAAATCATGTTTATAGAACCTTTTTCAGGTTCTTTTAAATATTCTTTCAGGATTGTTATGTTCTCTTCCTTGAGTTTTCTCTCTAGCCAGACTTTAAAGACGAAACATTTTTCTATAGTATGCCCAAGCAACCGGTGGTATGGGAAATAATTTGGTTCTTTCTTCTTATCCACCTCTTCGGGCTTCTTTGGATCTGGTAGTTTGAATTATGGCTTCTTCATCAGACTTCTGAATATTTTAGGTATAGCTTCATTATTGAAATAAGACACAATTTTCTGTCGCTCTGACAAGGATATTCTTCTATCCCCTATTTGAGGTGATCCCTCTTGAGGGTGCCACTGGTTGGATTGACTATTCTATTTTTGAGAGTACTGTGATGAAGACTGGCGATGCTCTTCTGCATATGTTTTATCGATTGCTTTCCTTTGTCTACAGTCATCACTACTCCTGATTTCTTTTCAAACACTCTGGTCACCTTAGCCTTTTCATGTGGCTCTGTGTGCTTTATTTCTTCTTAAATACTGCTAGCTTTACTGAGTAGCTTTATGAAGGACTTGATGGTGAGTCCCTTAAGCATGAAAGCTACTGGCCGATGAATGCTCTTGAATAGAATTCCAATCGCATGATGTTCCTATAGCTGAGATTCACATTTCATGCTAAGGTTTCTCCACCTCAAAATATAGTCTACCAAGGTTTCTCTATGCTTTTGCTTTTCCATCATGAGCTCTTCAGACACATGATGTTGCGCCCCATCAAATCTTCTCACAAATAACTACTCTAATTCAGAAAATGTTTTAACTGACCTGTTGGGCAATTCAACGTACCAGTCGAAAGCAATTCTTGACAAGCTGCTAACAAATTGCTGGTAGAGTAGAGCTTCATTATTTCTCGTGTTGCACAGCTGGCTCGGAAATGTGCTATATGATGTCTGGGATTTCCAGTTCCATCGAATATCTTGAATTTTGGGGCCACAAAACCCTTGGGGAAAGACACAGCATTGAACTCCTCCGGGTAAGGTCTACCCTTCAAAATTGATGCACCGACCTTGGATTAGGCTAAGGCGTCCAACACTTGTTCAACCATTTGCTCGAACTCTTTTCTGGCATGGCACTTGATGGATAATCCTTCTTTGACTGCTCATCTTTGTTTGCTGAAGTAGCCTCTCTTCTTTCATCTATAATTTGTATGATTTCAGGCTGATTAATCTCTAGAGAAGCCAATTGCGGTGCTTGTGATTGCCCCTAAATGGTGGCCATGACGATCATAGCTGCAGTCATCTCTTCTATTTCTTTCTCCAGTAGACTAACTTGCTCATTGACAGTGACTTTATATATGCTTAAAAATAAATTATTTAATGTTGCTGCTAAAATATTTAATTCCTCAGCAACGGCACCAAAAACTTAATAACGGTTATAGATTCGATAAAGATGTATATATCATATTCAATAATGGTAAAGTCACACTTATCAATGCAAGTATACGTATCACTCAAGTTATATAAGGCTCTAATGGAGTCCTAGATATTGATCCCACAGGGAGTAATATTAGAACTACGAACTAGGATTTTAGAAAAGCAATACTTAATCACAACAATAGAATTCAAATTTCTTATCTGTCACTAATAGGCATTTAAAATAAATATATAATTTTAATAACTCTTAAATAACTAAATATACTAATAAAGTTTTTAATGTAATATTAAATATATAAGAAAGCATCCTTCTCCTTGTCAAGAAATTATAGTAAATTGATAAAGAGAATCAGTTCAAATTGTATTGTGTCAAATGGGAGCAAACCTATTCTTTACCCTTTGTTATAGGCATAAAGAACATTGACTAATCCTACGCTTGTTTACTCAATCTACAGTTAGGCTGGGAGGATATCGGCTCTCACTTCGGAGCTCCCACATTCCCCTCGCCTGAGTGCTAACATCTATACTTCAGCACCCAAACGATAGGACCGAATTTGGGTTTTTAGTGTGTCGCTCTAAAATCTCCAATTCTATGCCCGATAATTTTATTTCCCTATTTATTTGCTCAAAATTTCCATGGGCTTTACCTCCCTAAATCTTGGATGTAATATGCACTTTAGTTGTAAAACGCAACATATATTAACAAATCAATTGTCTAGATTGAAAGTAAAATAATTTAGTTGTAAAACTCAACATATTTTAACAAATCAATTGGCTAGATTGAAAGTAAATTAAGAATAGTTGTAAAACTCAACATATTTTAACAAATCAATTGGCCAGATTGAAAGTAAATTAAGATGGTGAAAAGATCATCACAATTTCTTAAACATTTTCATAGCTTCACCAATTCAAATCACCATTTTGAAAAGATCATCACAACTTCTTTAACATTTTCATGGCTCAACCAATTCAAATCACCATTTCAAAAATCTCAAGGCAAGGAGAAAGACAGAGAAAACTACTCAGAACTCATGGGGAAGACACAACAAAACCCAGAATTCATATATAAAAGCAAAGTCATACAACTACAACAAGTAAATAACATTTATCTCTAATTTCTCCCCAAGAAAATACCTTGAAGTTCCTCTAAATCACTTTCGTGCTTTACAGCACACAGAATTCCTCTTCAAAGCGGCAAGGAGGAAGAAATCTCTCACTTTTCCTCCACTCTTACAATCTCTCCAAGAATTCCTCACAATTAGACTCTCTACACACTGCTGGAACTCTTGGATGTTGTTCTAACCTTCCAACTTTTCAAACTCCTCCTCTATTTTCGGTCAAAATCTTCTTTTAAAGATTTAGAAGAGTTTTCCCAAGAGTTGCTTGAGCATCCCTCCAAAATTCATCCTCATCCAATGCACCTTTGAACATAACCATCGATCTCGCCATCGGTGGGCTCGAGAGCGCCGTCGGTGGGCCTTCTAAATTATTAAATTTGGAGTCTCGAGAATTTCTCACCGTCGACGCCGTAGTTCAAATCTTCACATTTTGGTCATTTTCGCTCCAAATTCACTCATTTTGTTTGCTCCAATGACCCTAATCATCATTCCTGCAACAAAACATCAAAAATACCTTTCTTTAAAGTGCAATATCATTAAAAACAGCATAAAATAGGTATGAAAATCTACATCATTCCTGCAACAAAACATCAAAAATACCTTTCTTTAAAGTGCAATATCATTAAAAATAATATAAAATATGTATGAAAATCTCTCATTCCTGCAACAAAACATCAAAAATACCTTTCTTTAAAGTGTAATATCATAAAAAATAGTGTAAAATAGGTATGAAAATCTCAACATATTTACCTTTGGTCAAAATCCCTCAAACTTAACTATTACTTGTCCTCAAGTAATTTAGTACTAAATAAAAGTTATGATTTATGGTAGTAAAGTTTTAATTCAAAAATATTATAAGTTTGATTTAGATAAATACGATAGTGAGATTTTTAGAAAAAAATTAAGTAATTAAATTAACTCAGTAGCTACAAGATTATCTACTCATCAAGTTTAAGAGTTTTAATCTTTTATTCATTTCAAGAATGACTATATGTTGTAATCTTATCTAGTCTTCAAGTTTAAGAGTTCTAGTCTTCTATTCATTTCAAGAATGATTATATGTTTAATACCAAGTTAAGTGGAATATTTAAAATGATAGGAACTTCATGGGAACACTACTAGTAAAAGATCTAATCCATAAATATAAGTTCAAAATGATAGGAACTTCATGAGAACACTACTAGTAAAAGATCTAATCCATAAATATAAGTTCATAAATATATTTAAGTTTTTCTTTTAGGTAGGTCCAGTGAAGCCAATTTTTTATTAGGCATCTTCTCAAGCTTCTCCTCACTTTCATATATTTTTTTTCTTTCTTTTCTCTTTTTTATTTGGATTGCTTTCAATCATATATAGTTTTCTTTTCTTTTCAGGGATTATTGTCAATCCTTTCCTTTTCCTTTTTTAAGTGAGGATTACTATATCTGGATAGCCTTTAATGATTTTGAACATCACCTTTCTTTCGCTAAATTTAAAATTCAAAGCATTTCTTTACTTTTTAAATATTTCATAGCTTTTACATCATTGAGCCCCAATTTTTTATTCTCAAATGACTTTCCAGATTCCTAACACTTCAAAATATAGCTTCCTTTACTTTAAATAGTTAATTATAGTCTTATTCTCTTATACTAAATATCTTTATTTACCAGAATTAATTTTCATTACAAAATTATTTCATTAAATCTACCATAATATTTAATATTTACAAAAATATAGTTACCTGAATTAAATTCTCTACATAAAATCAAATTAATAATTTTTGAAAATATTTAACTTGAGAACATCTAATAGTTAATCTTTTTCTTCCCTTTCCCAAACTTATATTTTTAAATATGAAATGATACATGTGGAAAGAAAAATTATAAATATAAATCATACCTCAATATTTTAGGCATTTTCATCATTCTGAAATTTTTGTAGTCCTTCTCAAAATTTCTTCTTCACCTGATCTGTAACATTAGGAGCTTTCTATACATATAAATCATTAGAGAATTTTGTGGGTAATAAAATTTTGAAATAAGTGCAAAATTAAACATTATACAAACACAATATTTCATTAACACATCCACAATACTAAAAAAAATAATTACAATTAAAATGTAAAAATGAAAATCACATCACATTGCAATTTAACAAATTTCAACTACCACACCAAACAATTATAACAAAAATTAAAAACTATTTAATTACAACATAACAACAAAAATTAAAGTACAAACAAACATTTATTTCTATTACAAAAATTACAAACATAAAAGTAAAAGTACATCAATTACATTCATATATCAAAATCCCAAACTATGTCTTTATTTCCTTGGTCAGCAAGTGGATTGGCCTGATACTGAGTATATCGGAGGCATTCAGGAAAACTAACATCAGGCTCACCTCTATAGTGTCGGTCTTGAGCTTCCTAGTAAGCTATCTCAAAATCTGAATGCCTTTGAAGGTACTCACTATCATAATCATGTCTAGGTTCTAATCCTCTAATTCTTTCATTTATTAACTCTATTCTTTTTCACTGCAAGGTCAACTCATTCATTAAGTCAGTCAAGGTAGGGGAACTTGAAAATCGAACGTCATAACTAGTTGAGAGGACATCTCTCCTAGTAGAAGGTTCTTGACTCCTACTCCCAGTTCTCCATTTTTCATGGGATACATTTGTCTTCAAATAAGCTTTACTAATGGGTTTCATAGGCTAAACCTATTCTTCATCTACTCCAGCTTCCGCTCCAGAAAGTTGGCAAAGTGCATAAATGAGGCTAAGATGTCTTAGACCTCCACTTGTTTCACTCCTTGCCGTGGTTAATATATTCTTAAAAATGATTCTCCCCACATTTATACTTCTATTATTCTGAATAAATAAATTCAAAATAGCTCTATCTCTAGTTACCTCACTATGGTGATAAGTCGGTAACAGAGTAGGGGAAATAAAATAGTGTCACGCTTTAAATGTGGCATTTAACATGGAAGCAAAAAAATTTACCCGTTCTCGTTGCTTTATCTTTCATGTTCCTTTCCCATCAGTCAGAAAGTTGATCACATCATTCAACGGGCCTTCCATAGTACTGTTGTTTTCATAATGGCTGCTGTAAGAGTCTGGGACTTCGTAAAAGGTGTTAATGCGGGTAGCACTAAATTTAGTAGAAAATTCCTGCACTTGAACAATTCTGTCCTTAGAATAGAACACATTGGCATAAAATTCTTTCACAATATTAGCAGCAGCCTTATTGGTGGTATAACAGAAGTTTTCCCACCTCCGTTCGATAATAACTCGTTCAATTTCTCCTCCTGGACTCTCAAAAACCCTATCTTGTATACATTTCTTTCCTTCAAATATTGAAGCAAACCTCAATTGAGCCTTTGCATTGACAAAGCGAGACTCGTCAAACTCAAGTCATCTCTTTCATCGTGGAGACATTTCAATCTAATAACATTATAGAAAAATTCTAAAATATACTTCAAATATGCAAATAATGGCTTCCAAGAGTGATTCTAAGAGTTCAAAACTAAATTTCATGAATTTCTTCGCAATACTTTCTTCATATTCTCAAATTTTTTGGATATTCTCAATGTGGAAGAAATTCATGGTGAAAATCAAATATTTTTTGTTTGGAGTGAAGCTCTTACCAAGAGATGATCAAATCTGGTGTATAAATGACTTAAAATCGCCCCAAATCCAAAGTCTCTCAAGCCCTAAGTCAAAAATTGCATTTTTAAGAGGAAGGGGAAGATGAATAGTGTCAGTTGACTGGTCAAAATCGCAGTTAAAGGTGTTTTTTTGGGATCTCAACATTGGCAGGGTCTTCGGCTCCGTCAGTAAAACCTATAGAATTAATATCCTAAATCTCAGGAAAAGTCCGTCGTCGGCGGCGTCGAAGGCGCCGTCGGCGAGCTCTGTTGAATTGGTTCAATTTCCGGATTTTTGCGATTTTTATCAATTTCAAGCCTCAACGATATCCATTTAATTATTATAAAAATAATTTTAAGTGATTAAATTATGTACTTATCACAAAGAAACTTTTACAACACAGAACATCACAATTATATATAAATTCCAAGGGTTACAATATACGTTACACAACACACCTAAGTTTAGTATTTTCTCAACCTTAATACATCAATTCAGTGTCACAATTCAAGCCACAATACTCAAAATGAAGAAAACAAATATCATATGCTCAGTCTCAACTATACAGAGATCTAAAAGAAAAATTCTAAAGCAAAGCAAACATAAAGTTCAAACCAATTTACACACATAGTTAGACAGGTTGCAATGTAAATCAACTATTCTTCAGATTCAGTGCTAGATTCTCCTCTGAGATCACCCATTGATTGCACATGAACGAAGAGGTTATAGAAGGGTTGGTATGGAAATTCTTCAGTAGAGTCCTCTTCTATCAATTTCATCCTTCTTATCAGCTATATGAAACTTTCTTTGATATGTCCAGAGTGATCATAATGTTCTTTCATCCTCCAGTCCAGATGATCGAAGAAATCAGAGATATTCATTAATTGCATTCATAACATTTTGTACCTCCTTCTCCAATTTCTTGATTCTGCGCAGGATCACTAGTGTCTTGTCTGGAACTAAAGGTTAAGTAGTCAGTGAATTTTGAGATGATTAATGTACAATATTAGTCATATCATTTTCATTTTCATTGGTTGGGAATCTCTCAGTTGGGTCCAAAGGCTTCCAAGATACAAGTACTTTTTCCCAATTTTCATAGGATACTTAGAACTGACTGCAAAGTAAGAAAATTTTGGAAGGGTGTCCAAGCCCATAAGTTGATCAATGCATGATCAGGCCCAAAACAGACTTCACAATTATAGTCCAATATCGATCGGAAGTCCCATTTGGATGCAGTAATTCAGAATAGCACTTTCCTTAGAAACTTTACCGATCCTTATTGTCGGTAACAGTTTTGCAGAAATGAAGAAAGGTCAGTGGTTAGAAACAGGATTTAGCAGTGTTGCAGAAAAACTAACATACCCTTTTTCTCTCATTTCCCAGTCTTCAAATTTGTCAGTTAAATATTGGTAAATTGCGTTCATCTGGTTCCTTGTCGGGATGAAGTTGGAATAATGGAAGACAGGAATGTTCTCGATCATATATAATTCATTGATCCATGCAAGAGTAAAATTTATCCATCTACCTCGCACATAGACGACTCCATGGTTGATTCCATGCAAATTAGCATAAAATTCCTTCACAACAGGAACAACTACGACGGCTGTAGTGTAGCACAACACTTACCATCTTTACCGCACTATCATCTCTTCAATTGTCATCGATGGAATCCTCGATTTACGAATCCTCGTTCCTTGATTAATCTTTTCTTTGTTAGTACCTTGTTGAAGATTCGTTGTGCCTCCACACTAATAAACTTTCTCTGGTTGAACACTCGCATTCTATGGTTTTTAGGAGAATTGGATGCCATAGGGTTGAATCTGGCGGAGTTTCACTTCGTTCTTGGGGGAAATATGAACTTAGGAATCAAATTTGGGAGTTTAAAAGGAGTAACTCTTGCCTAAAAATGCAAAAAACTGGCCATTCAAACTCCAGAAACTGCCATCTTGCCGGTCTTGTCGTCGGAGGCGTTAAGGGAGCCGTCGGTGAGCCTTTAGAGTTTAATTTCCTGGAATCTCGGGAAAAACCCGTCATCGACAGCGTCAATGGCGTCGTCAGCACCCAAGGCAAAAATTGCACAGTTTCGCTCTGGTCCGAATGCGTTCCAATTTTTCTCTATGGATCAAATTTTTATGATGATTCAAGGGTAAATAAGAGTAGTAGAGTTCAATACTACCACAAACTAATGATAATTTCAAATAAAACTACTATAATCGCAATAAAATTAAAGATAACTATGGGTTGCCTCCCATAAAGTGCTTGGTTTAACGTCATCAGCCCGACCTATTTAGGTATCATTCAGGTTGAGTGATCATCAAAACCTCTTTAAAATTTGGTCCTTTACCCTCAAAATACGGTTTTAATATATGGCTACTTACTTTAAATCTATTTCCAGTCTTTTGATCTTCGATTTCAATAGCTCCGTAAGTATAAACATGAGTCACAGTAAAGGGTCCTAACCAGCAAGACTTCAATTTCCCAGGGAATAACTTCAGCCTATTATTGTAAAGTAAAACATCATGTCCTAATTCTAATTTCTTCCAGTTAATCTTCTAATCATGCCATAACTTTATTTTCTCCTTATAAATTATGTTGTTATCATAAGATTCATTTCTTAATTCTTCCAATTCATTCAATTGTAACAATCTCTTCTTACTAGCATCTTTCAAATTATAATTGAATTTCTTAATCACCCAATTGCATTATGCTACAATTCTACTGGTAAGTGAAAAGTCTTTCCAAAAATCAACATGTAAGGAAAAATTCCAATAGTAGTTTTATAAGCAGTCCTGTAAGCCTATAATGCGGTATCTAGTCTAGTGAACCAATCTACTCTACTAGGGTTTATAGTCATTTCAAGTATTTTTTTAATCTCTCTAATAAAAACTTCAGCTAACCCACTGTTTTGAGGGTTTAGGCAGTAGAGATTCTATGAATAATATTAAATTTTTCTGTCAATCTCTAAATGTATTTATTCCTAAAATGATATCCTATGTCAGTGATATTCATTCTAGGCATTCCGTATCTAGTGAAAATATTTTTCATTAAAAACCTTGAAACACTTTTAGTGTCACAACGAGGGCATTCCGTATCTAGTGAAAATATTTTTCATTAAAAATCTTGAAACACTTTTAGCGTTACAGCAAGGTAAAGGAAAAATATTAAATTTTTTGTCAATCTCTGAATGTATCTATTCCTAAAATGGGATCCTCTGTTAGTGATAATCATTCTAAGCATTTCCATATCTAATGGGATCCTCCATCAGTAATAATCATCCTAGGCATTCCGTATCTAGTAAAATATTTTTCATTAACCTCCGTCAGTGATAATCATTCTAGGCATTCCGTATCTAGTGAAAATATTTTTTATTAAAAATCTCGAACACTTTTAGCGTCACAACGAGGTAAATCTTGTGCTTCAATCCACTTTGAAACATAGTCTACCGCAACTAATATGTATAAGTTCCCATATGAAGGGTTTAGCGCCACCAGCGAGGTAAAGCTTGTGCTTCAATCCACTTAGAGACGTAGTCTACTGCAATTAATATATACAAGTTCCGAGGGTAAATCTTGTGCTTCAATCCACTTAGAAACGTAGTCTACTGCAATTAATATATATAAGTTCTCTTGTGCTTCAATCCCACTTAGAAACATAGTCTACTGCAATTAATATATATAAGTTTTCAAATGAAGGAATAAATGGTTCCATAGAAACGTAATTCCTCCGTCAGTGATAATCATTCTAGGCATTCCGTATCTAGTGAAAATATTTTTTATTAAAAATCTCGAACACTTTTAGCGTCACAACGAGGTAAATCTTGTGCTTCAATCCACTTTGAAACATAGTCTACCGCAACTAATATGTATAAGTTCCCATATGAAGGGTTTAGCGTCACAATGAGGTAAAGCTTGTGCTTCAATCCACTTTGAAACGTAGTCTACTGCAATTAATACATATAAGTTCCCAAATAAAGGAAAAAATGGTTCCATGAAATCTAATCCCCAAACTTCAAAGATTTCAACTTTTAACATGAAATTCAGAGTTGCAGAAATAGGTGAGACTTATCAAGAAGTTATAGTGATTGGATAAAGTGAAACAATTCAAATTGTATTGTGTCAAATAGGAGCATAGCTATTCTATACCCTTTGGTCCTGGCATAATAAACATTGACTAATCCTATGCTTGTTTGTTGAATCTACGGCTATGCTAGGAGGATACTGGCTCTCGCTTCGGAGCTCCCATGTTCCCCTCGCCTGAGGGCTAACATCAACACTTCAGCATCCAAACCATATGACCAAATTGGTGATTTTAGTATGTCACTCTAAAATCTCCAATTCTACGCCCGATAATTTTATTTCCCTATTTATTTGCACCTAATTTCCAAGGGCTTTTACCTCCCTAAATCTTGGATGTAATCTTCACTTTAGTTGTAAAACTCAACATATTTTAACAAATCAATTGTCCAGATTGAAAGTAAATTAAGATTGAATTGAAAAGAGCATCACAACTTCTTTAACATTTTCAAGGCTCAACCAATTCAAATCACCATTTCAAAAATCTCAGGACAAGGAGAAAGACAGAGAAAACTACTTATAACTCATAGGGAAAACCAAACAAAACTTGGAAATCATATATAAAAGCAAAGTCATACAACTACAGCAAGTAAATAATCTCTAAATTTCTCCCCAAGAACACTCCTTGAAGTTCCTCTGAATCTCTTCCTTTCTTTACAGTTAATTTCTCCCCAAGCAAACTCCTCGAAGTTCCTCTGAATCTCTTCCTTTCTTTACAGCACATAGAATTCCACTTTGAAGCGGCAAGGAGGAAGAAATCTCTCACTTTCCCTTTGACTCTTACAATCTCTTGAAGAATTCCTCACAATTAGACTCTCTACCACTACTGGAACTCTTGGACTCTGTTCTAACCTTTTAACTCCTTGAACTCTTCCTCCATTTTAGGCCAAAATCTTCTTTTAAGGATGTAGAAGAGTTTTCTCAAGAGTTGCCTAAGCATCCCTCCAAATTTTGTCCTCATTCAATGCACCTTTGCACATAACCACCGATCTCATCGGCGGCGGCCTCGAGAGTGTCGTCTGCGGGCCTCTAAATTATTAAATCTTGAGTATTGGAAAATCCTCGTCGTCGGTGCCGTTGGGCTCACCGTCAGCACCGTAGTTCAAATCTTTACATTTTTGTCCTTCTCGCTCCAAATGCGCTCCTTTTTGCATCTTTTTTGCTCCAATGACCCTAATTCATCATTCCTGCAACAAAACATCAAAAATACCTTTCTTTAAAGTGCAATATCATCAAAAATAGTGTAAAATATGTATGAAAATCTCAACATATTTTTCTTTGGGCACTCATCCCTTAGGAGGATAACCCTACGCAGCTCATCTACGGCATTCTCTTTAGTGTGAGGTTGAGCCTCACGCGCAGATGTGGTGGCTCTAGGATTGATGACGTGAACATCCATGAAATCCTCTTGAAAGTAATTATTGTAATCAAAATTTTCATCATCACTATCAACGGAAACTCTGTGTCTCGAGCTAACTCGGAAATCTCAATCCTGAGTTTCTCAACTTTCTCTTCAATTATCAATTCCTTGATTGCTTTAAGATATGGAGGACTCTGATGGACATCCTCTATTTTTTCCTCCATCTTACTGGCTATTGTCGCAACGATTTCATATATCTCAGATCCTGGTTTCATTTCCTGTTTTTTGTCCTGCGGACTCACTGGACTATATCGGTGCAGCGACCTTGGGTATCCATACCTTTTTCCTTTTTGACGATGATGTCTCAAGGTAGAGTGTCTTAGTAGAAACATCAGTATTTCAAGGGAAAGTATGCTCCTTATGGTGTAGACCGACTACAATGTTAGGTAATTGTCTTGTCTTTGTCTTTAGGATTGTAGGAATATCTCCATGATGGGTGACGGGTAAGAGTTTATGACCTGGTCTCAACTTAACCGATCGACGGCCTATGGTCTTGGTGGTAGTATAATTAGTAGTGATCACTGTGGTATCAACTCTGTTCCCTAAACAAAATGAAATGGGGATGCGAGAAGGTGGCACTCCAGTTGTCTTGTAGGACTGCCTGGCAGATTTGACGCCCTCAAAAATTTCCTTCTTCATGCGAGGGGAAATTGCATCTCCCACTCAATTAAGAAACTCACTAACTGACCATCCTTCTCTGGTAGCAAGCCTCCTGAAAAATGCACTAACTCGAGTGATAGGAGTGAACTTTTTTCTCTCCTCACCGTGTCCACGAAGTGACGGTAATGCGGTCGCGGTCCTTCAGATACTCTCATATCCCTTGGTATTTGTCAGAGGACGGAGTCTGCTTCCTTGTAGAAGTGATGATTCTGGTAACACTTCTTTATCTTGATGAGGCTCCTCTTCAATGGGTGTCTCCTTGGGATCCTGGGCTTTAATGGCCCTCTAAACTTTTTTGTTATAGTTCCTCGTTTGAGTACGGGTCAGCGGTGCAATCCTTGATCTTAATCTGATTTCAAACATGGGTGGTGGGACAGTTAATCCCTTAATCAGATCCTTAATAATCATCACTTTTTTCGCCTTAGCAACAACGGGGCTAGTAGGTTTTGCGAGTGTCGCGACAACAGTAGTTTTAAAATTCTTGCAGGTAGGAAATTCTTAAAGGTAGTTCATGTAGAACTCTGCAGAAGGCTCGTGTATTTCTAGAGCGGTGATCTTCATTCCCACGAATGGGGCTTTCCCGAGGATGACCTCAAGATCTTCAAATCCAATTTCAAATTTAATGGTAGGAGCGAGGTTACGGGCCTCGTGGCTCGTAGTCAGGTTGCAGGAAAAGGTCAGCGTTGGGTAGGCCATTGTAGCAAGAAAGTTTCAAGGTTAGTTATATGGCCAAAAACCTCGCAATNGAGATTTCAATTTCGATGACCGACAGCTTCTTACGGGCAAACCCCACACCAAAAATAGTGCCGACAATGACAAATGACAATTATTCTTAAAAAGAATAGAAATCCAGAACTCCTAAACTTGATTACTGGATATTCTTACACTTTAGTTCTAACATGAGTTATTGAAAAATCTTCTAAGGTTTCACTATTACATTTATAGGACAAATTTATAGAAATCTTTAACCATAATTTATAAATTCTTACATAGATAAAGGGTTTTTTGAGGACAAGTAACTTTTAAGTTTGAGAGAATTGATAAACCTCAAAATTACATGTTTTAAATATACATTTAATGCTCATTTTATATACATTTTTTATGATATTTCTCTTTAACAAAAGATATTTTGCATGTTTTTGGTTTCAGGTATAGAAAATGAAGTTTAAAGGAAAATGAGAAAAATAGAGGCAAAATGATGTCGTGGAGCAGTGACACTAAAGCGCCAGAGACGGATGAAGACCGACACCTAGGCGTTGATCCAGTGCCTAAGCGCCAGTGACAGTTTTTTTGGTGATGCATTGGATTTGGACAAATTTTGAAGAGATGATTGTTGTGCCTCTTAGGGATTTTAAGATTCTTATATAATATGGTTAGAAAAAATTTTAAAGAGGACTTTCATGAGAGAAAAAACTTAGATCATTTGGAGTCTAATAGATTAAAGAGTAGAATAGAGTCATAATGTTGTTTTTCTTTTGAGAAGAGTTTGAAGATTGCTTCAAAGGGACTTCAAGATTTGCTTGTGGAAAAGCCTAAGATAAGTATTTTGTATTTTTTAAGCTATACTCTCTTGTGTAAACTTGATCTTAAATACAAATCTATGTGTTTTTGTGTTATTTCTATGAATTATGAGTAATTTTTTTCTTTCTCTTTGCTATAAGAATTAATCATGTAGGATGAGAATTATTTGAAGATTTCTTTTTATTTTAAATTTTGTGATGATATTTTTACCGGTTCTTCATTGACTTTGCAAACTGGCCACTTGTGAGGGTAAAATCCGTTGTGAAACAAAATGACCCTTGAGGGCTATGATTTCACGAAAATTGTGAGTACTACGTTAACCTTTAGGATGGGAGGTCAACACAGTTCATTAGTTAGCGCAAATAGATAAGGAGATAAGCTTTGATGGTTGTAGAATTGATGTTTTTAGGGTGACAGACTGGAGTCTTTTGTCAATTCAGTCTTGAGTTTGGAACCTGAGCCCCTGGTAGTTTCTATAGAGAGGGCATAGTGGATAATCTGAAGGTAAGAGGCCAGACTCTACTCAACACTAGTATACAATCAGGAATGAACTTAAGATTAGCCAACATTCTTTACATGCATCGAAAGGGGGTAAAGAATGGGTATTCTCCTATTTGTCATAATACAACATTTAATATTTTTAAATATTCAAATTCTACATTTATTATGATCTCTTTACAAGTGGAAAGATCTTTTCCATGTCATTTGAACTCTTTTTAAAAGTGTTAAGTTATAAAATTCTCTTTTTAAAAGTGTTAAGTTATAAAATTTGCACTTACTTTCTACTTAGAATTAAATCTTACATATATTTAGTTTTAATCTTTTCAAGGTATTTCAACATTTTTCTCTATTAATTGTTTTTGCAGTTTTAATAGAAGTTTTTCTATGTCATTTTCGAAAGTTACAGCTTCCCTGTGGGATCGATATTGAGGTTCTTAAAGAAAGCTTTATATTACTTGAAATGATACTTATGCTTGCATAGTAACCATAGTGTGAATGCTTATTCCTTTTTCCTAGGTCATTTTTTTTGTTCACACTAGTCACTAAAATATAAATCGGGCCAAGTTTTTGGCAATCTATTGGAATATAAAATATCTACATAATTGCGGGTCGGATCACAAGGCACATATATGGTCCCAAAATGTGTAGCCTCAATTGAGCTTGATAGGAATGATCGCTTGGTCTTTGCGAAGCTCCTTCTTAGTCCAATTTGAAGTGAAATTGGGTTGAGGTATGTTCTTGGTGAAATGGTGGTTTGGTTTCACCTAGGAACGCGTTAGAGCATATGGGAAAGGCAGATTTTGATTTGAATTTTCTTTGGGAGGCTCAAGGAAGCTCTCAGGAGGCTTAAGTTGGAGTTTCAGAAACCCACAAAATGGTCCTGGTTGTTAGGTTTGAAATTGAGGTTTGATGAATTTCAAGGGCTAAGCAATGGGGGATTTATTACTCTATGGATGAGAAGGGTTTTCTCTGTTGAGTGCAACAGGGTTTGTGGCCTCTATCTTTTCTTCTCTTCTTCATGGAAGCTCTCAAGTATGACTTCAAATAGCCATTAAAGACCATGACCGAGCTTTGGCTTGATTGGAGAAGGTAGGAGGTGGCTCAGAGAAGCTAAAGTGATTTGATTTTGACTATGAATAATAGCTTCCCCCCATTTCCGTGGTGTGCTCATCATGAGCCCAAGTATGGTGATGATGGTGGCTTAGTGTAGGGCTTCCTTTATATTGGAGGGGTGATGAGGTGGATAAAACAGTTAGGTAATGAGCTGGCTTAGCTAGTCCGCCTAGGTCCAATGGGGTATGAGGTGGAATTTAAGTGAAGTGTTATATACTCTCCCCCTCATGATGGCTTTGGACTTTATTCAAAAATGGTGGATCCATAGGTTTAAAAAAAGGTTTATGGGTTAACCCTATTGTGGTGGATGGCTTTAGGTCAAGGGTAAACCCATTAAGGATGGGCCTCAAGCTTGGGCCTCTATGGATGGGTTTGGGCTTTTATAGATGGATTTGGGTTTCCATGGATGGCCTTGGGCCATGATTTTAAGGTTTAAATCTACACTTATCGGTTCTTAATTTCATCTTTTTAATTAATTAAATAATTAATTAATTAAGAGAATGGAAAATTTGACTATAAGACCATGAGTTGACCATGGTGGTTAATGTGGTGACCATAGAGTCCAAGGTTGACCAAATGGTCAAGGTGTTGACTGTTGGGTCCAACTTTGACCAAATGGTCAATGTGGTGACCACTGGGTTCAGAGTTGATTAAATGGTAAAGGTGGTGACAATTGGTTCCAGAGTCGACCAAATGGTCAAGGTGGTGACCATTAGGTTTATGGTTGATCAAATGGTCAAGGTGGTGACCGTTGGGTCAAGGGTTGACCAAATGGTCAAGCTAGTCAATAATGATTCAAATTAGGGTCTACCATTACTGATCTAGTGTGTTTAAACTATCACTCAATTTTAAGGTCAATAGGGAACACATTAAGGTTTAGTCCAAATTTGAGGGTTTGGGGAACCTTGATGGGTTCAGGGAGTCAAAGTTAGTAGGCTTCTTCCCTAAGATTGATCAATGATATTAGAACTGATAGAAGAATCCATGGGATCTTGAGTTGATTTAGGTGGTTCACGACGTGTCTTGATCATTATGTCAATTTAGGATAGATCCTCACAAAAGTGAGGTCAACATACACAAAAATGTTTCTTTTTAGAGTTTAGCTACTAGAAAGAGATTTGACCAAATATTTTCCTATTTTAGTTTGATTACATCAGGGATCAACTTTAAACCCACATGAATGCTCTTACTAGTCATTTAGCGGAGGATGTAATTTGGTGTATGCTTTTCTCCTGTGATATCCTTCTTATAGATAAGACTACAAAAAGAGTTAAAAAAAAATAAAAATATGGAAGTCGGCATTGGAGTCTAAAGGCCTTCGTTTGAGTAGATTTTGAACTGAATACTTGAAATGTAATTTTAGTGGCAGTAGCTCTAGTGGCAGAGTTGTAACTATGGGTGATCAAATCATTAAAATGTGTGAATGTTTTTGATATCTCAGGTCTTTTGTTCAAAGTGATGGTGATATACATGGGTATGTGATTAAGTGATTTCAAGTTGGTCGGTTGAAGCGACCTATAATGAGATGGAAAATACTGCTTATACTTAAAAGAATATTTTATAAGACGATGATGAGATCCTCAATGTTTGGCTAAGTGGGTGTTTGGCTAAAAGAAGGATTCAATTTATTAGGTGTTAAATTCATTAAGACACGTCCCTCTAATATTGAATGCCACTGTGGCTACACCAATACTCTCATGGGTACAATTGTTTTGTATTTTGTCTCCAGCTATAAAACAAATCGTAAACCTAAGTGTTCTCATGTCCATTTGATTTTTAACTAGTTTACTTGGACCCCCCAAATATATATTTGACAAGAAGCACATGATGTTTGAGTGTTCATTTCTTCCTTTAATGGGAAATCAAATTTTCATTTTAACAACGAAAATTAGATTTCTTACTGGATGAAGAAATGAACACTTATACATCATATGAAGTATCTTCTTCTTAAAGTATGTTTGGATGTGACCAAATAAACTAGTTAAAAGTTGTAGAGAAGAGAATACTTTGGTTTAACAGTGGCTTTACAGTTGAAGAGAAAATGTAAAAGAAATATATTCGTGAAAGTGTTGGTGTAGCTACAGTGGAAGACAAGATCAGAGGTAAAATTTGTGTCAATGTCACCACTTAGTAGTCCTAACAACATGAATAGGTTGTTGTTCGTTATCTGGATAAAAGATAATCATCTCAGATGGGTTGGTCATTTTAAATGTCATCCATGATGTGTTGAATCAAAATTTAGTATGATTGATTCACAATCTAATTTTTCAAGTAGGGTAGGTCTTTGAATTTGGTGAGAAAAATGACAATCAATCAAAAATTAATTTTGGATCAAATTTCTTTTGAACTAACCTCAACTCAAATTGAAATCAAATCGTTTAACATTGTATTGATGTTAGATATGTCGAAGATCATTAAATCTGTTAAGGCTTCTCTTTCTAATATGGTGTGCAACTGTGAGTACTTCAACCCTTTCACAGGCATATTTGTTTCATATTTTGTTTCCAGTTGTAAAACCAACTATTGAACTAAGCATTTTCGTCCTCGCAACCCCTTACGTGATTGATTTCACATCTGAACATATTTTCTTAAAAGAAGATATTTCATATGTTGTAAAGAGTATTCACTGTTCTTTTTTTGTGAAGTCAATTTTCAGTTTTTAAAGTGGAAATTTACTTTGAAATCTAATTTTCCATTTCCAAAATAAATAATTCATTTCAAAATCTAATTTTCAATGTCATAAATCTCATTTTTGCTATGCAGATGAGATTTAGAAGTAAATCTCCATTTTGTAATTGACAATTTAGATTTTGAAGTGAATTTTCATTTTTGGAATGAAAATTAGACTTACACATTGAAGTATGCAGTGAAAGCTTTTACATCATATGAAATATTTCCTTAAAAAAATATATTTTTAGGCGCACAGTCAATTGGATATAGGGTTCGTAGAGATGAGAACACTTAGATTAATGACCAACTTTCCACCTAAAAAATAAAATGTAAAAGAATAAACTTGTGCAGAGTTTGGTGTAGTTATGGTGACAAACAATATTATATCTGAAAATTTGAAAAATTTTCAGATAGATTATCAATCTTCAATAGCACTAACAGCCCAGAAAATTGTTTATGTTCCAACTTCGAGCTTAATTGTGGTCGACTCGAAAGAAATTTGATTTAAAATTTTTTTGTGCAAACTTGGGACATTTATTACAATTCATTCTTTATCCAATGCCAAAATTAAAATCATTAAAATTTTAGTAATTTTTTTTATTGAAGATCATTAATCTGTTGAACATGGATTCACAATGCATTAAAACGTTCCTCTTTAATATTATATAACACTGTAGCTACACCAGCCCTCACATAGATATATTTGTATTATATTTTGTCTTCAAGTGAAAAACCAATCATAAATCTAACTATTTTCATCTCAATAATGTCTCTTAATGGATTACTTACACACCTCTAAATAAACTTTGAGAATGAAGTATTTCATATGATGTAAAAGTTTTCACTTCTTCCTATAATAAAAAATTAATTTTTATTTTGGCAATGGAAATTTAATTTTCCATTAGAGGAAGAAATGAAAATTGTTACATCTTATGAAACACCTCATTCTCAGAATTGGTTTAGAAGTGCAAAAGTAATCTTGTAAGAGACATCTTGGGCGTGAGTACTTGGGTGGATCATTAGATTTACACTTAATATAAATTGTGAAAGAAACATACTCGTGAAAGAGTTTGCGTTGCTACAACGATAGCCACAATTAAAGGTTAAATATGATAAATGTTTGTCTATTATCAATCATTCACAACCCTAACAGCCTCAGTCGGTCGTTAACATTCTAACTTCAAATCTATCTAAAATGTTCACTCCTTTAAAAATGTGTTGGTTATTGTCAAGTTTAATTAACTTTTTTTACAGCTATGTTAGTAGATCTACTACAATAATTAAATACAAAGTATTCAACTAAATGTACTTTTAATGTATTGATTATTCTCATGTTTGAAGGTATACATGAATATTCATACATCGAGATTGTGAATGTACAATAGAATTTATCCGGGTAGAAAAGGGATCATGCAGGAGTTCTTGAACGATGTCTAGGCATTCATGGTTGCAACATTGCAACTTCCATATTACCTTTCTAAGGGCATATTTTGATTTCCAAGCTCAAAACATAAGAAGCGATCATACTTTACACCTAAAAAAGAAAGATATGATTTATATCATTGAGGATTTCAACCTGATTACTCGATTTGGAATTTGCATTAGGAGGTTGAACCTGCAACTTTCAGTTCAATTCCTAATATGCCCTGAGAGTGCTTCAATGAGTTTACAGCATTACGGAAAGAGACTAATCCATAACATAATTTAGTTCTAGTAGACTTATAACATATGAAAAAATTGGTCTCCAAGTTAAGGTTGAAAACTAAGAAGACTGATTGTTGCTTGAGCGATTGTATGCTCTTTTATAAGTCTTGTGCAGCAAAGAATCAGTTTAGATTTTGTACCTCTCAAAGATTAAACCTCAAAATAAAAGAAATAAGAGTCAGAAACAAGTTCCTACAAGCCTCTCTTCTGTCGAAAGCTTATTCATTACTTCAGAGGCTATTTGCTTCCTCGTGTGCTGCTCCACATATGATGTGGCATCGTATTAGGTCAGGTAAATCAATTCAATGAGTCGTCCTACATATAGAGAGGCACAAATTTTTTTTTTATCTTTTACATCCCCAGTTTGTTGAGAAAGCACATAAAATGAGCATTGGCTTATACTAGGATGACTTCTCACCAAACAGTCAAACTGCAACATCCTACTCTTATTGTTCAGTGATCTTTATGACATACAATCCTACCTCCCCC
>JXCR01073585.1:369374-380625 GCA_002079205.1 Phalaenopsis hybrid cultivar | reverse complement strand
CCCCCCCCCCCCCCCCGTCGATTTGCATGACAATGCCTTTCTTAAGAAAATATTTGCTGACTTTGATTATCCTAAGTCCTAATAGTCCTAAAGGTCAAATTGATGTATACCTACAACTACTGATAGATGAGCCATAGATTCTTTAAGAAAGAGACTTCATGACTTAGGAGGTTACTATGAAATATAATTTTTTGATGAAAGCAGCATTGATGAGGGCGATAAGTAATTTTCAGGCATATGTAATGTTATCTTAGTGGAGAACCATGAGAAAGTAAACATGTCCATATTGCATGAATTGATCTAACCGATCACGCTTTAACATGGTAAGAAGAATTCATGATTTGACTATCACCAAATGTTCTTAGATTCTAGACATCCCTTCAAGATGAACAAAAGTGCATTCAAAAGAAATAAAATTGATAAGTCAACGAAACCTCCAGTAGTATCTTGGAATGATTTATTTTCGATTGTCAGTGTCATTACAAAGATTATTGTTTATCCCGACCTATCCTCACATCATTCATCAAGCTTTGGTTTTATTCATAATTGGACAAAAAAATTCATTTTTTTTGGATCTGCGTTTCTAGAAGGATAATACGAGCAAGCATAATCTCGATGTAATGTACATAGAGAAATTTTTTTTTGACAATATATTCAACACAGTGATGGATTTTAAAGGACAAACTAAAGATAACGTGAATGTCATACTAGATTTGAAGGAGATTTGCAGAAGGCGGAGCTGTAGATTCAGGAAACTATTAGTGACAAGCTTTTGAAGCCTTAAAAAAATAATATCTTACTTTGTCACAACGTTGATCAATTCATGAGTGGCTTCAGATATTAAAATTCATTAGTAGATATGCTTCAAATTTGAGTTGTTGTATTAATGTGGAGATGAGGAAAATATTTGGAATAAAAAACCTTATTTTTCTTCAAAATTTGTTGCTAACCACATTTAGCGGCTTGCTGAGTGATTTTTTAAATCCACTGATTGAAACCAGTGTGTTCTTCAAGCAGATATGTGCAGCTCATTTGAATGTTGCTAGCATACAATAATTAATATAAAACATTCTGATAATATTATACAAGCTCAAAAGAATATTGCATCATAGTTTTTTTTACTCCATGGAGCATGTGCTGGTACACCTACCAAATGAAGCCTTACTTGGAGGACCAGTACAATATCGATGGATGTATCAATTTGAGAAGTACATAATAACAATTTTTAATAAAATTTCTAGGAACTACTTCATAAAAAATATTGTGAAATAAATACATTACAGATTTTTTTAAAAACTGAAGTGAAATATGTGAAGCATATTTATTGTAGAAGACCATCACTTTATGCTCTTATTAATTTGTGGAAGAAGAGTCCACATTATTGGGTGTGGTGCCTCCCATGTCACCTTATGTTTCATCAGTTTAGTGAAGCATCAGGGAGGTGCACATCGTGTTATCTCAATGATTACAAACTTTGAGCAGCAGCACTTTATGCTTTTCTAAATTATGATGAAATTCAACCCTTTATTGAGTAAGACACTAAAATCTATTAATAGTTCATCGTTCTGGGTGAAAATATTATGATGGGCTAATCCAAATTTTTTTCATTGTGATAACAGTTTATTCCTAGATTTGTTGTACTTGATCGAACAATTTGAGAAGTACATAATAACATTTTTTTAATAAACTTTCTAGGAACTACTTTGTAAATAATATTTTTAAATATTTACATTACAGATTTTTGAATAAACTAAAGTGAAATATGTGAAACATATTTACTATAGGAGACCACAACTTTCTGCTCCTATTATTTCGTGCAAGAAGAGTCCACGCCATTGGGTGTGGTGCCTCCCACGACACCTTATTTTTTAGCAATTTTGTGAAGCACCAAGGAGGCGCACATTGTGTTATCTCAGTCATCATGAACTTTGAGCAGCAACATTTTATGTTCTTTTAAATTACAATCAAGTTCAACCCTTTATTGAGTAATACACTAAATTTTATTAATAGTTCATTCTTCAGGGTGACAATATTATGATGGGCTAATCCAAAATTTTTTCATTGTGGTAACAATTTATTCTTAAATTTGTTTTACTTGATTGAAGCCGATATCACAAATCAGAAGATAGAATATAATTTCCCCTGATGGTTCACAACACATGTAAGAATTTAACAAAAATACTAAACATCTAATATAATTGTTATTAGTCATCTTTAACGGTAATTGTGCTATTTATGAATTACTAGATTCATGATTAAAATAATGGAGTAACAGATCAAGGCCTGCTAAATCTTGCATGGGGGCCATGCACATTGTCTACATTTCAAAAATTTTTGATGTGAATGGCTACAAGTTTCATACAAGGTCCTGGTCAAAAGGAAAAAAAAGGCTTATAATATCGGTTAAATTTAATAATAAATCAAACAATGAGATAGATTACTATGGGATTCTCGAAGAAGTTGTTGAACAATCTTATCCTGGCTCTATTGGTGGGAGTGTCTTCTCGTTCAAATGTGACGGATTTGATCCTATTCCTAATTGTGGAACAAGAGCTATCCAACTGTATAATATCGTAGAAGTAAAAATAGATATGTGATATGATAAATTTGATCAGTTCATTTTAGCAAGACAATCAAGTTAGGCATTTTATCTTTCATATTCTCATAGAATAAGATACAAAGTAAAGTGGTCAGTAGTCATTGCCGGTAAATCGATAGCGATTATTGATATTCAGAGTTCAATTGAACCAACATATTTGGAAAAATAAATGATAGATTCATACATTCTACTTGATAATATCAATGAAGGGATAAATTTAGTGGATGCTGATAATGATCACGAAGAAATTGTTATTGATAAGCATGATTAAGGTGATGGTATGGATGAAGTAATTTTAACTACATCATCAAGTGATTTATCTGTGGAGGTTAGCAAAGATGTGTAAGTATTATTTTGTTTTTACTTTATACTTTTGTGTTTTCAGTTTCAACAGTTTAAAGATTGTACTTTAAAGTTTTTTCTTTCGTTTACTGTGTACATTTGTTTTTTCTTAGTTTTTGTTGTTTGTAGATTGCATGCAATTAATTTAGTGTTGCCCTTTCTTTTTACTGTGTATTATTATACTTTCATCTTTAGTAGCAAGGAGATGCACTAATTAAATTTACTTCCCGACTTATAGATAACTTCTAGAGGAAGAGGCATTCTGCCTCCCATTGGGGGACATGTTGACTTGTGAAAGTTTGTCAGCTGATGATGCCATAGATGCGGTGATACAGAGACCACCACACCGATACTGCCTCCAATCCCAGCTACCACACCAACACTTCCACCAGTCACAACAATAACACCACTATCACGACCAGCCACGACACCACCGCCGCAACTAGCCACAACACCAAAAATGCCACCACATGCGGCCACAACACCACTAGCACCGTTAGCATTAGCTGTTATTGATGCAGTGTTGAGTTCGAGTAGCACAAGCAGTCATCATCAATTCTGAGTAGTGGGAAACACGTAAGTTTTAATTTAATACCCGACATAACTACCTTGCATTTTTTTATTTAATAGAGAGCTAATTACATGTAATTTTAAGATTTATTCCCCCTACACAGGCCATCCATTCACTTATCATGGAAGAAGATCCTGATGACAGTTCGAGATGTGTGGATTGAGGATTTAAGGTAAATCCTAAAAATAGAAATTTCATTTATGTATTTATTTCTATGAGTCTAACAATTTCTAATTCAGCTTATAAAAACAATGGTCTTGCCCCGATGAGGAGGAGGCACACATCCGCAGGAAGTTCAAGCACAAGGGGAGCGATCATATGCGCAACCAATTCAGCGATATATACCAGACACATGAGCTCCCCTTGTGGTTGGGCAAGGATGTTTTTGTCCACTGCTTAGGGCCCGAGACTCTCTTGAGTGTCGGAGAAAGAGGGAGCATGCAAAGTTGAACTGCCGCTTTGACTGCGGGGGCATGGGGTCCTCAAAACACATTGGAAGAGTGATCCCACATACAGAGTATAAGAGGAGGCTAGTAAGACTTATTTTTTTGGCATTAAATATTATTTTACATTAAATGTATACTAACTATTCCATTACACTTATAAACACTATAGAATAGATGAGAGCCAAATGCTACAAAGTTACACCAGTGAACCCATAGGCAGCTGTCACATCAGTCTTGGGTGGCACATATTGCAGGCGACCCAGGTAATTCTAAAGTTTAATTAGTATCAAATTAAAATAAATATCAAAATTTATTTAGTCTCTATTTTCATTAATTATGTGTTTTGTAAGAGGCCTTCTAGAGACTCAAGGAGAGCCGATCTCAGTAGTCGGTCTCTGGTTCGGGCAAATCACATGATTTTTCTGAGTACAACCTTTGAAGGGAGACTGTCAGCGGGAAGAAGAAGGGAAGGGTCTATGGGTTGAGGTCCCAAACGCCGGCCTATGATGCATGCTTGCCCTCTAGTACGTTCGATGCATCCACTTCCACTTCATAATGGGAGGAGATGTATCGATAGGTTGTTGCCTAGGTAATTGCCCTGAGATGAGAGATGAGGGCATAGATCGAGGCGATGTTGTGTTCTGAACTATAGATAGGGAAAGAGCCAGTGCAGGAAGAGGGTGGGGATGATGATGATAAGGAGAGGAGACGGGATGATGAGGAGGATGAGTAGGTGATTTTTGTTTGTATGTTTCTGTATTGAACAATTTATTGTGATCAAATATTATTTTTATTGTGCAGTTGTATATTTTATTTGTTTTATTTCAATTTTTTTCTTGTATATGATTTATGCGATAATTAGTTTTGTTATTGTGTGGTGTTGTGTTTCGATGGTGTTTTTGCGATTATAGGTGTATAGATTGTAGGGTTGAAAGAGAGCTCTAATTTTTTTTTTGATGCTATAGGTTTTTGGCGGCTAACCAATGGTTTTACGACTACTTGCTTATATACGACAGTTTACCGACGGTCTATCGAACAAGCGACGTCAACACAAAGTGCGACATTTTTGCTACGGACGAAACCGTCCGTAAATTCTCATGGTTAACCGACGGTTTAGCGATAGTTTAATGACAGAACCGTGACATTTTTCTGATGGTACTTCATCACTTTTCCTAAAGATATTTGTGTCGGTTGATTAACCAAAGGTAAAGCTACGGTTAAACGTGACATGTTTTTGCATATATACCGATAGTTATATTATGTCGGTTGCCCGTTGGTTAATATAAACCGTCATTAAAGCCATAGGTAATTTAATTACCAACAAACATTTTTGTTAATTCAAAGTTTTTGTAGCTAAACTGTCGATAAATATATTACCTAAGGTTAATCCATTATCAATGATGGTTTTTGATTGTCATTAATAAGTTTAATTTCTATAGTAAATTCATGAGAAGAGTGAACATATGTATACACCATTCATATGGTGGATTATTTAAATTGGGCTAGACCCTTCGGGTTTTTTTTCTTTTCAGAGTTTTTCACGTAAAACGTTGAAGTGTCTCTTCTTATTTCTCTTTAATTATCTGAGTATCTGAGGGGTTTTCGTGCAATGCCAAGATAATGATTCATTTTTCTACTGCCACAGATCATCAGACGCGCATCATATATGTAAGGTAGCATGAATGTAAAAGCATAAGAATTAAGTGGTATATAAGTAAACCTTCTTCTTTCTTTAATATAATAACTATAATGGTAGTTGTGGTATATATTATCATTATTTTTTTATCATTGATTTCATATTAAAAACAGATTTTGCATTCATGACTCCGCATACAGAGCTGCTTGCGTAGTCCAATCTCGTGCTGACATGTGGAAGACCGGCTCACCTGCATAAAAAATGAAAAAAAAAAGAAAACGCGCGACCTAATCAGACTGATGCGTTACATAGCCTAAGCAAATATTTTTTTGCATTTTTATCTTTGTCTCTGTGTTATAGGAATATTCCCTCGTGTTATTCTGAATAACACATGAATAACACATTAAATAACACATGAATAACACAGAAAATATTCAGAATAATGCGAGAGAATATTCCTATAACACAAAATATTCCTAAACCCTCAATAACACATTAAATAACTATAAGTTATTAATAAATATAAATTATGACATCTAAATAAATTATTTTTGTTCTATAACACACTAATAACAAACTAATAACAAACTAATAACACATAATAACACATAATAACACACTAATAACATATAGTAACACACATAACAACACAATTATACACTTCCTAGCCCGCAGTATAACACGTGGAGAATATTATCTGCGTCTTATGCCGCAGGTTATAACGTCGTCCCACATGTTATATAGCCGCCCTATAACACTCCCCTGGCCCGCGGTATAACACACATGAAATATTCCCCACGTGTTATACCGTGGGCTAGGGAGTGTATAATTGTTTTATTATGTGTGTGTGTTATTAGTGTGTTATTATGTGTTATTGAGTGGGGGAATATTCCTATACCCTCAATAACACATCAATAACACATAAATAATGCATAAAATATTCAGAATAATGCAAGAGAATATTTTTATGCGATGAAATATTTTTATAACTCATCGGTCGGGTCGGTTCGCGCATTTTCATTATTTTTTCATTTTTTATGTAGGTTGACCGACCTTCCACGTGTCAGCGCGATATTGAACTTCACAAGCAGCTCTGCATGCGGAGTCCTGATACAATAATTTTTCTATAACCTCACGAGTTTTTGATAAAATGATAACAAATAGCGCTCTATCACAAGATTGATATCGTCTACGCTTGCGTTGGAAAGTCCATCAATAATTTTTTAGTAAAGTATCCTAAAAAATTATCAATAATAAGATTTACTAATAAAAAAGTATATTGATAATACCATCATGAATTGCAGGCTAAAAATCTGTTAATAGCCCACCGACGAGAAATTTAATAGTAAAATTACTGATGAAAAAGCCATCATAACTTGCAATGAGTTTCTTTCTAATGAGATATTATCGATGGAATATTTTCATACATAATTTAGATAATTCAGTAATTTTACCCCCACCCACCCTAAAAACCAGCTTGTTCCGCCCCCTATGAAGCAGATGAGCTCAAGACATTATTTATTGCTATACCCAAATCACCTACAATAAGTAAGAAACTTAGGATTATTTTTTAATATAACCTTTTAATAACAACCTTCGACTTCAACTAATCCAATCCACCACGTATTGCCATGTTCTTCAGAACATTTTTTGATACGTCTATTAAATAATATGATTTTTCTTGTATCCTATACATCCATCTGATGCTGAATTATTAAGCTGGGAAACAATACATACTCAAATATGCATACACCTCTCCCAATCACTAGAAAGTATGACAAGCATTTTGCATATAAAACAAGCACAGTTTGCTTTATATTTGTTTGTCTTTTACTTGCCAAGTTATTCTTCCATCTTCAATTTAACTAGACGAGGTAGAGTTTTTTGACTTCCAGTATTTCTCAATCTCCTCGCTTGTTCTTCCTGGGATCCTTCCAGCAATCAGAGACCATCTGAAAAAAATTATAGATATCTTTAGATGAAAATTATTATTTAAATAAAGGGATTTAGGAGCCATAATGGCTACGAAATGCAAACCTGTCTCCAACGAGCTTATACATTCTGGCAATGAGGTCGTCTTCTTCCTCTGTGAAGTTAGGTTTGGACTTCTCACTCTTTCCTTCTGTATCAAATTATTCTATGTTGATATTGTATTATTACTCATAGACACGTACGTATGAAACAACATAAAAATCAAACGATTAGTAACAACATGATGAAGAGTTGTCTTTCTGACGAAATAATGATAATTTTCCGGAGCGTTGGTGAATGATGTCATGGTAATATTATATATGGTTTAATATACTATTGTTCGTCTGTAAAAGATTTTTCAAGTAACTGCCAATTAATTCGGCTTTAATAAAATAGTAAATTTTAAAAACTATGTAATTTCAAACTTTAGGCAACCAAATTCACCCTTCGTGATGTTTTCTGGTTTTTTTTTTTAATTTCTTTTCTCGGCACTGAAATATGATTTGTGCAAAGATTTCTTTGTAGAATTTTCTTTAAAAAAATTATGAAAAGATTGAAAACTATTTCTCTTCTCATAATGAAAATTATATATATGCAAGAATCATCTCAACCTATGGAGATGATTCAGAGGGTATATATTAGGTTATTCAGAAGGTACAGATAGGTTGCACTTAGGTTACAAACCTTCTTAGGTTCAATCTGTGACACTAATTTATTTTTAGCGCACAAAGTACGTGAAATTTTGTAATAATATAACTTTAGTTGCAATAATAAATCATATGAATAAAAATCATGACCTAAAGATCTACACCATGATTCATTTTCGAGAAAAATAATTTGATGTGCATTCTGATTTAGCACTCATATCAAAGATTTGTCCTCTCAATTAACTCTTCTTAAAATTTTATAAATCTAATTATATTTTTTTATATTTTATTTTAAAATTTAAACAATATTGGGGGTCATTCAATAAGAAAATTAGCTTCAAAAAGTACTGCAAGCCCATAAAATATCATTCATATATGTCATTTCATGAATCAACTTTCATATAGATAAATCATCAAATCTAATGACAAACTCTCAAAAAATCAACCCAAACAAACATTAAAATTACAAATGCGCACCTGTGGAATTAACAGAAGCGCTCTCTGAGGTTTGATCCATATTTTACTGCAAAAATATAACTGAAATAAAAATATAATATGGATATTTAGGGATCTTATATAGAATTGAGAACTATTGAATCTTAGGTTCAGCGGAACAGGATGGAGATGAGGCTCTTTTATAGCTGAACTGAGACTGGATGATAGAAGAAGGTATGGTAGGAAAGAGGAAAGACTGGTAGGTGCTGAATATTGCAGGCTTTACCAGGTTAGGTCGCTCAATATATATATATAATTAGGGATATTTGCATTTTAAACCTTTTTATTTTGCAATAAATTCTTTTTTAATCCAATCAAATAATAGATTTTATTATATCAGCTGAAATTAGATAGAATAAACAATATTAGAAAATGATTTGGTACAACATGTACGATCAATTAGAAGTTAGTTCCAAATTTTATTTTGAGAAAATAAATAATATTTTGAAAAAAATGAACAACCACATTATTTAGTTGGGTGTAGTTAGATATTAATATATAGTGATTTAAAATTTAGAAAAGTATTCATGTCTAGAAAATATTTAAAAGTGGATGAAAATAAAATTGTAATAAGAAAATTATATATTAACAAACAACCAGACGAGATTTACTTGAAATTCGATCGTATATGATTTAAGGATAAGGTTTTCTAGAATGTTTATAATTTAATTTTAGCTATTAGCTAGGGGCCAACATGTGCAATCTAATATAAATGTTTGATTAAAGGTGCAATTGTGTTAATTTACTCAAGCTCAACTAGCCTATGCTTTGACTTAACTCATCAGCTCACGAGTCATTAACTATTGCAAGCTAAGAAAATTAAGATGATAGAGAGATATTTTAAGTCTTAAATTTACATGAAAATTATGTAAAGATAAAAAGATAACACATAACACATTGAAATTTCTACAAGAAGAACTCTGAAAGGGGAAAAAAAGAGCTAAGAAACTAGACCAAATGAAAAGCTCCAACATTATGTTGCTAGATATAATAGAAGTTCACTTTTGCCCATAAATTGAAAAAAATGGGATTACAAAATATGGAATGCAAGCTTAATTTAATTTCTTCATGTTAGATGTGGCTCATAGTCAGAAATTTTTAAAAGAGATTTGTCTCTTGGAGTGAATAGATGTGTCTCTTAGTCTCTTGGAGTGAATAGATGTGTCTCTTAGAGTGAAGAGATGTGTCTCTTGAAGAGAAGAGATGTGCCTCTTGGAATGAAGATGTGTGTCTCTTGGAGTGACGAGATGTGTCTCTTGGAGTGAAGAAGTGTGTCTCTTGAAGAGAAGAGTTTTGTCTCTTGGTGTGCCTCTTGAAGTGAAGAGACGTGTCTCTTGGAATGAGAAGGTGTATCTCTTGGAATGAAGACGTGTGTCTCTTAAAGTGAAGAGATGTGTCACTTGGAATGAAAATATGTGTCTCTTGGAATGAAGATGTGTGTCTCTTGAAGTGAAGAGATGTGTCTTTGGAGTGAAGAGGCGTGTCTCTTAGAGTAAAGAGATGCATCACTTGGAGTAAAGAGGTGTGTCTCTTGGAGTTAAGTTGGTTGGGGGAGCGGGGGCGTTTTAATAATTTTGTCTGTGGGTTTTATCTATATATTTGTGTGTAACCCTATGGGTATGTACCAAACTTTCCTTCTGGAATAATGAAATCGACGCTCTACTCCCAAGGTTGTAGGCTCATCGCTGAAACTTGTTAAATCTTTGGTTTTCTTCTGGATCTGTGTCCATTCTTGATTTTCTTTGCCCTAAATTTCTGAACACTACAAGTATAGTTTACATAATTGAAAGCTATTAAAGGTTTTTTAAATCCAAACTTGTCCAGAAGAAACACCCAAGGAATAGAGCACTGAAGGGAGGAGGGGGGAGATAGAGAAAGAGAGAGAAGAGAGAAATAACACGGTATTAAATAGTAAATTTTTATAACCCTTATTCATGAAATGAACCCCATATTTATAAGAATGGGGGTTGTACAATTACAAACTATACCCTTAGTGTATGCAGGTACAACGAAAATATTTTAGTATATACGGTCAGAAGGGGTCAGACAATCACTAGGTTGAGAGGTTGTTAAGCCAGATGACCATTAAAAATGCCTACCATTAGATCAGACAACTATCAGATCGGGGGGTCGTTACTTCGGGTGGCCATTAGGCTTGGTGGTTGCCACACAGAGTGGTCGTTAGGCCAGGCAACCTTTAATTCGAGTGACCATTAAGTTGTACGGTTGCTTGCTGAGGACTTGTGCTAAATTCTCTGGAGATGGATGGTCAGTTTCACTAATTGGGTCTATCCAAAGTGGAAGACGCCAACTTCATCCACATGAGTTTAGTTAGGTAGATTCTTTACGAGATATCTACTCTCATCCACTTGAAAAGTATAATTCTCCAGATATCCAAGAGCTATCTTGCTAGGTGTGCAGTCCTGGGTCTTCTTTGGCTGGACCTACAATGCCTTGCCATCTCATCCACCGACCGTGAGTTATCTATAAGATTCATACTGACATATTTTTAATATATATATATATATATATATATATATATAT
>JXCR01073585.1:299624-353445 GCA_002079205.1 Phalaenopsis hybrid cultivar | reverse complement strand
TATATATATATATATATATATATATATATATATATATATATATATATATATATATATATATATATGTATGTATGTATAAATAATATTTTCAATGCTTTTTCTAAATGTGTCCTGAAACGTTTTTTTTGCTCTGACATTTATTGGTTTGATAATTTTTGGATTTGTATTGATAATCCTACGCATAAAAACAATCAGCGTTAATCTAAACGTAACTAACTAAATGCAGGAATGCCAAAGGATGGGAAACGGAAGTGGGATTGGTGAAAAGATGGAAAAAAAATTTTATAAAATTTTCTATTTTTTATTAATGAGAATTTAATGGCTCTATCCATTTTTCGGCATATAAATAGGGCTAAAGGAAAGGGGGTACAGTTGTTGCGGTGCATCATGGCGACGCATTGAGGCAGTGCATCGCAGCAGTGCAACGCGTTTTTGCGTGATGTACCGCGGTGGTGTGTCGTGGCAACGATTGCAGCATCGTGTTAGAGCATCGGGGCGATGCGATCCATTGGGGTAGTGTCTTGCGGCGACGCGTTGCAGTGGTGCATCACTGCGACGCGTGGCGAAAGAGCGTCGCGGTGACGCGTTGAGACATAGTGTCGTGGCAGGGCGTTGCGTCGGAGCGATGCGTTGTGGCAGTGCTAGGCATCGCGGTTAGGCAACAGGTTGAGACGAAGCATCGCGATGACACGTTGCGGCGGAGCGATGCGTTGTGGCAGTGCTAGGCGTCGCGGTTAGGCAACAGGTTGAGACGAAGCATTGCGGTGACACGTTGCGGCGAAGCGTTGGGACGGGGCATTGCGGCGACGCGTTGAGTTTAAGACTATCATCCGAGACTAAGATTTCCCAAGAAGAAGAAAGTTGTCTTGCGTATCATTGAACAGTTGCAGAGCAGAGATGCGATATAGAGTTGTGGTGTCGAGTTACCGTAAAGAGTTGCGGCGTCGAGTTACAGTGAAGAGTTGTGGCATCGATTTGCAGCGAAGTGTTGCGGTGTCTTGTTACAGCAAAGTGCTCTGACGTAGTGTTGTAAAGCTTAGCTGCGGCGAACAGTTGCGATAAAGAGGAAAGTCGTCCTCGTCCTGCTTAGCAAACAAGCAACAAGATCTTCTTTCTCGTTGTGGTGTATCTTAGAGGTGATGAAGACATGCTATAGTTTTCATGTCGCGCTTTGAGAGGAAGATTTTTATGCTTATGTGGTGGCAATATCTGGAAACCCTCTGACGATCATCATATTTTTATGCTTGTGCAAGTATATGTTGGTATTTGTAACATTTTTAATCATCATGATAATTTATTTTTTTGTCACTTCCACTTTTTTTCTGGCATCTTAACCTTGCAAAATTCTGCAATTAAGGTTAGTACATATACTTTATAAAATAGAGAAATGTGTACCTTTTAGGATGCATGTCCACTGAAGTTTTGCCCTCTCAGACTTATACGTAAGTGTTGACCCCGAAGTGGGAATTGAAAATTGGGTATCAATCCTGAAATAAGAATCAGATGTCGTATTCCATTTAAGGTGTTCTTGAAACTTATTTCAAAATATGAGAATAGGATTGTGTGGGAGGACCGAATCGAGATAGAAAACATAGAGGCCCGCATCCGGCTCCAAAGAAAATATCTGGTACATTGAGGATGAAAGCGCTGGGACTCACATCCAACTCGAGTCGTAACAAGAAAATATGTGTGTGTTACGTTAAGAAGGAAAGCACTAGGACTCACATCCAACCTAAACGGTGACAAGAGAATATATGTGCTACATTGAGAAGGATAGCACTGGGACTCACATCCAATCTCAAGATGTAACAAGAAAATATGTGTGCTACATTGAGAAGGAAAGCACCGGGACTCATATCCAACTCAAGAGGTAACAAGAAAATATATGTGTTTATGCAGAAAATATGCAGATTCACACATGTGAATTTGTGGGGAATATGTGAAAAGAATATGTGAAGAAATTGGAAGCCTTAACATCCCTGAAGGGGGCCTCACACCGATCTTCGGAGAATTCGGAATTTGAAGGAATCGAAAGCCTTAACATCCATTGAAGGGGACCTCACACCGATTTTTAGAGAATTTAGAATTTGAAGGAATCAGAAGCCTTAACATCCATTGAAGGAGGCCTCACACCAATCATCGGAGAATTTGAAATTTGAAGGAATCGGAAGCCTTAACATCCATTGAAGGGGACCTCACACCAATCTTCGGAGAATTTGGAATTTGAAGGAATCGGGAGCCTTAACATCCATTGAATTGAAGGGGGCCTCACACCAATCCTCGGAGAAATTGAAATTTGAAGGAATCGGAAGCCTTAACATCCATTTAAGAGGGCCTCACACCAATCTTCAGAGAATTTGGAATTTGAAGGAATCGGAAGCCTTAACATCCATTGAAGGAGCCTCACACAGATCTTTGGAGAATTTGGAATTTGAAAAAATTAGAAGCCTTAACATCCATTGAAGGGGGCCTCACACCGATCATCAGAGAATTTGAAATTTGAAGGAATCGGAAGACTTAACATCCATTGAAGGGGGCCTCACACCAATCCTTGGAGAATTAGAAATTTAAAGGAATCAGAAGCCTTAACATCAATGATCTTTGAATAATTTGAAATTTGAAGGAATCAGAAGACTTAACATCCATTGAAGGGGGCCTCACACTGATCTTCGAATAATTTGAAATTTGAAAGAATCGAAAGCCTTAACATTCATTGAAGGGGGCCTCACACCGATCCTCGGAGAATTTGAAACTTGAAGGAATCGGAAGCCTTAACATCCATTGAAGGGGGCCTCACACCGATCCTCGTAGAATTTGGAATTTGAAGGAATCAGAAGCCTTAATATCCATTAAAGGGGGTCTCACACCGATCTTTGAATAATTTCAAATTTGAAGGAATCGAAAGCCTTAACATCCATTGAAGGGGGCCTCTCACCGATCCTCGGAGAATTTGAAATTTGAAGGAATCGGAAGCCATAACATCCATTGAAGGGGGCCTTACACCGATCTTCGGAGAATTTAGAATTTTAAGGAACCGGAAGCCTTAACATCCATTGAAGGGGGGCCTCACACCAATCCTCAGAGAATTTGAAATTTAAAGGAATCGGAAACCTTAACATCCATTGAAGGGGGCCTCACACCAATCCTCGAAGAATTTGAAATTTGAAGCACTGATCCTCGGAGAATTTAAATTTGAAGGAATCAGAAGCCTTAACATCCATTGAAGGGGGCCTCACACCGATCCTCAGAGAATTTTGAAATTTGAAGGAATCGGAAGCCTTAACATCCATTGAAGGGGGCCTCACACCGATCCTTGGAGATTTTGAAATTTGAAGGAATCGAAAGCCTTAACATCCATTGAAGGGGGCCTCACACCGATACTCGAATATGGGGAGTCAAAATTTGGGTACTGACCCCAAGAGTCATATGAAAACAGTGTAGAGGGTTTGTAATGTTAAATTTACAAAAATGTGTCAAGTGAAAAGGTTGATTTTGTTGAAGAAGATTTGCAGAGTTTTGTGGGATTTTGTGCAGAACGTGAAATTTTGCGGGGATGTGAAGAGAGTTAATGCAGATAAAAATGGTTGTGCTACCCGCATAATGAATAAGAAACTCCAAAAATGAGAGAATCCACTCAACATATTCGTTTCCTTTTCTTGGTGTTTTTATCACATTTAATTTTTCAAAATATGTCTTTAAAATTTTAATTTTAGTTGGTTGACTTTCAAAAGAAATTTGTTTTGTTGTTTATTCATTGGTGATTATTTTTATTAAAATTTTATTTATTGTTAAGGATTTGTTGTTTTGTTCTTTGTTCATTGAAATTCTAAACTAACATGTGGTTCTTGGCTTTCATCCATCGCACAAAAAAGCAACTGAAAAAAAGACACATTTTGAGAGAAATTCTATTAATCTGTTGCAATAAAGATGTTACAGATAAAACATAGGCTAACGCCTAAAACGGTACAATATATAGTCCATGTCGAAATACATTCAGAACATCTCATGCTATGAATACATTATAGGTTGAGTATATCAGATACATATCATGTTGCTATATAAAAAAGTGAACCCTCTGACCATCTATACCAGGTACGACGAGCTCCTGATCAAGCAGACCTTCTATGTCAAGCTCCAGGATAAGAGTCACTTCGCATGTACTTAGAGGTACAACCCTCTCATAGCTCGTACGGCAGTAGCTCTTCCAGTTATGAGTCCGGATGGAATCCATATGTTGTGTTGTCGTCATCCATCCTGCAGAAAGTCACAGACACCCTACGGTGTCGTACCTTTGGAATGCAATGTTTGGCAACATGTGCACAGTTGCCTTTAAGAACGAGCACTGAACCGACTGGTAGAGGAATCTCCACAACACCTCTGAACTCACCAGGGCCGACGATATCAATTTCTTTCTCAAATAAAATATTGCTCTTACTCAGAAATGAGACCATGCAGAAGGGTCTTACAAAATTATGATGATCAATGTGTGGAGGAATGCAATCAACCTCTTCATAGATATTGATAATAAAATTATTTGGAATGCAGGTAGCAGGAAAAATACTTCATTTGACCATTCTTTTGATCATCCACTTTATCATTCGAGGTAGTGGATCCACTTGGTCGTGTCTGAGGATCTCAAGTGGATTCCACTGTCTGTCATTTGTGAAGTTATAACAGTAGCTGCAGTGAATGGTTATTCTCTCTTTTCCTTTCATCCATTTCTTCAGCTCAGAGTATGTGCTTTCCATGAGAAGGCCTGCTCGGCCTCTATCTCTCAAATCAAAAATGCAGTCCAGAATGCTTCTTTTGTCACTCTTGGAGAAGACCCTGGTATATAGCTCCAGACCTTCCAGTATGTTGATGAATTTTCCTTGAACTTCTTCGTAAAATTCAAATTCTCTTTTACTTACTTTACTTATCTTGTAGTACTCCATCGTATTAGGGGTCGGTAGCTGTTGCGGGCGTTCCTCCCTTCAAGCAATAGCAGGAACCCAAACTGGCGCTGGTTGATCTGGAACACAAGACTCCGTATCTAGCGGGATGTATGACCCTGGGCTCCATGGTACATACTGATCTATCCCCAGTGGGATGTATGGCTCATCCATCACACAATATGAAGTCTGAAACCCATCGGTGCTTGAGGTAAACTCTTCCAATGTACTGAAACACTGTAAATGTAGAACATTGCAATCTGGGCATTCTACAAACCTGCCCGTGGCTGATGTCTCGGCTTGTATTTCAACGTTGCACGTTGGGCAACCCTTGCATAAAACATCTGAAACTGAAAGTGTATCTGACTCTATCACGAACCCTGGTTCCTTATCCACGGTAGATAGGCTAGCAGAAGTTTCTTTCAGGTCTGGATCATAAATATGCCCCTCAGGAATAGAGGTGAGCAAGTGGCTTGTCTCTCTCTGACATCTGCATTTTTGTCGTAGAAAATCTCTCTGCCTCTTGCAGCTGGTGCTCCTACGTTGCATCCTGCGAAGCGAAGTACTTGGTAGTTGTTTGTTATTGGCGGCTATTAAGCCCCCGACTGGTGTAGCTACCATGGAGGGAAGATGGCTTGGCCTTTCCATCTGATCTTGCTCTGTTATCACGTTCTTTCCTTTGTGTGATACATTATCTTTGACAGTCACCCTCAGTAGTGAAGGCAATCCCTCTTTCTCTTTGCAGCTGACTATATCCATGAGAGGACCTTCATAGTCCATGTTAACCTGGTTAAAATCCATGTTGAAGTCTATGGTACCGCCCTGTGGCACCATCTTCTCATTTAGTGTGAGGCTCCAACCATCCTAGAAAGCAAAGATCAGCCTCTATCCCGACATTTTTCTGTAGACGACAGAAAAAATGTTAGTGAGCTGAAACTTGCCATGAACAAGAACAAAACAAAGTATTTATTAAATTAAATTTTTTTTTATCTTAGTGAAATGAATTGTTTACTTTATTTATGAGTTTTGTTAAATTTTTGTGGAACATTATACTCAAAAGTGGAAAGGAGAAAATTTGAAGTTTAAAATTTCTTTCTCAACATTTTTATTATATTGAGGTCAATTTCAAAATTTGGACCCCGACATAGACATTTGACCACATAGATAACCCTAAAACAATCAAAGCTTCCAAAGTTTCAAGGCAAGCAGAGGCAAGCGGCGTCAGGTTGCGTAATAGGTTTTCAAATATCATCCATTTATTGGTAACATGGATTTTTTGCCCTGGAAGTCCACTAACTGGTAGGCTCTTCCTGTGTATACCTTTTCAATGAAAAATGGTCCCTCCTGTTGGCTCAAATTTTCCACCTATTTTGCGGCGTGCAAGAATAGGCCTTTTGAGCACAAGTACAAGGTCACCACCTTTGAATGTCCTTGGGCGGACCAATTTGTCATGGGCTTGTACCATCTTTGTCAAGTAAAGCTCCAAATGTTGTTGTGCTTCTAGTCATTTTCCCTCGACACTCTCCAGTTTTTCAAGTCTGAGTTTTGCACTTTTTTCTATTGTGAGTTGATTGGAAATGGCGACTCTGAGAGATGGAGTCTGCATTTCTAGTGGTAGCACAGCATCGGCTCTGTACATGAGCATATAGGGTGTACACTGAGTGGGAGTCCTGAAAGTCGTCTGATAGGCCCACAAGGCTTCAAATAGTTTGTTTTGTCAATCCTTTTTGTTTTCATCCAGTGTCTTCTTTAAAAATTGTACCAGTGTTTTGTTGAAAGCCTCAACCAGACCATTTGCTCTGATATAGTAAATCGTAGAGTATCTCCAATCTACCCCATATCTTTTGACGAAATTATTGATCTTTTTGCTTTCGAAAGTGGTCCCACTGCCGGAAATTTATCTTTGTGGTACTCTGAAATGGTAGACGACTTGGCTTTTGAAAAATTGAAGGACGTGTTGTGTCATAACCTCACGTAACGGTATTGTCTCTGCTCATTTGTAGAAGTAATCTGTAGCGGCAAGTATAAACCTATATCCTTTGGAAGATGGAGGGTCTATCAGACCTATTATGTCTGTGCCCCAACACTCGAATGACCACGATGCAACTGTTGGCTGTAGCACATTCGGAGGTTGGTGTAAGACCACCCCATGCACTGTAACACATTCGGAGGCTGGTGTAAGACCACCCCATGCACCTGGCATTGGTGACATCTTCTGCATCGAATGGCCACGAGGCAACAGTTGGGTGTAGCACATTCGGAGGTTGGTGTAAGATCACCCCATGCACTTGGCATTGGTGACATCTTCTGGCTGTATCCATGCAATCGGACATCATTGCTGACTAATAATATCCGAGTCTTTTGATCTTCATTTTCATTTTTAGCCCTGGCTGATGTGCGCCACACATTCTGGCATTTACCTCTTTGACAATATTATGTGCTTCGGTTATGCTCAAATATCGTAGTCACATCTGGTCGAATGATCTTTTGTAAAGAATGTTTCCCATCAGGGCGTAAGACATGGCCCTTCTTGTGATGCGGTGCGCCTCAGATGCCTTCTGGCAGCTTTCCAGTGTGCAAATTTTCTATTAATCGCTTGCGCCAATCTTTGTTGATGTCTGCAACTATATTTATAGTTTCTTCTTTTCCAAGCTTGTGCAGAGTTTTGAAGTCGATCTGAGACAAGACTTGTCTTCCTTGTACTGTGACTTCAATCGAATCCTCCAGTGGACATGTCATTTCCTTAGCAAGTTTTGCTAGAGCGTTGGCATGGGCATTAGCTCCCCTAAGAAACCTAAAGAAAGTCACATTAGGAATCTGCTCCAGGAGCTTCATCGTGTACTGATGATATTCTGCTAATCTTGGTTTCAAAATTTTGTATTGTCCGGCGACTTGCTAGATGGCGACTTAGGAGTCGCCATAGATGGCAAATTTTGTTATATCCATTTAGATTTCCACATTCAACCCGGTGATTAAAGCTTCATATTTTGCTTCATTTTTGGTGCACGGCTCTGTCATGTGGTATGAGAACCTCAACAAACCCTTGTCTGGCATGATAAAGATCAAACTGATCCCTGCTTTACCTGGTATAATTTTGTCTGATCCTTTTTCTTTTTTGGCTGACGAAGCACCGTCAAAGTACATGTCCCAGCATTGCGTACTGGAGAATTCCATTTGTAGTATTTGCTTGTCTGGTAACTCGTCATTGAGAGAGGACCCAGCTGGCAGTGGGTGTGCAACGAGAAAGTTTGCTAGTATCTGTCCTTTGATAGCACAGAGGGGAACAAAAGTTATATTAAATTTCAATAAGATCATCGACCATCTTGCTAAATGTCCGGAGAGTGTTGGTCGGGTCATGAGATATTGCAATGGATTAACCTTTGAGATTAGGGTATTCTTATGAGAAAGCATGTAATGTCTAAGCTTTTGGGCGGCGAAAATTAACGCCAGACAATGCTTCTCAATAGATGGATACCATATCTTCATCGGTATTAGGTGACGACTCAAGTAGTAGAGTTCATTTTCTTTACCCTTATCATTGACTTGGGCTAAGACGGCTCCAAAGGAGTCATCTAAGGTCACGGTATAAAGTATCAGAGGTTTCTCTTGGATAGGGGCTGCCAAGCTAGGAGGTGTCGTTAAATATTGTTTAACATCTTCAAAGGCCCTCTGGCATTTCTCTTCCCAAATGAATTTGGCATCCTTTTTAATTAATGTCGAGAAAGGCTGACACCTACCTGAGAGATTAGAAATAAAGCGTCTCAGATATGCCAACTTCCCCTAGAAGAAACGTAGTTTTTTCAAGGTTTTAGGAGGAGGCATTTCCAAGATAGCTTTAATTTAATCTGGGTCGATCTCGATACTCTGATGATGGACAACGAATCCCAGAAATTTTTAGACGTAACGCCAAAGGCGCACTTTAAGGGATTCATTTTAAGGTCATATCGTCGTAACAATTCAAACACGATCCTAAAATCATACAAATGGTCTATTTTTCATTTACTTTTGATGACCAAATCATCTACGTAGCATTCTACTTGGTTGTGAATGAAGTCGTCAAAAATAATCGTCATTGTACGTTGATATGTTGCTTCGGCGTTCTTTAGGCCAAACAGCATCACTGTGTAGCAGAAAATTCCAATCGGTGTTCTGAAGGCTGTAAGTGTTGCATCCTCAGGAGCCATCTTGATTTGGTTGTAACCCGATGATCCGTCCATGAAAGAGAAAATTTCATGTGTTGAAGCGATGTCCACCATCATCTCCGGTATAGGTAGTGGGAACTCATGTGAAAATTTCATGTGTTGAAGCGATATCCACCATCATCTCTGGTATGGGTAGTGGAAATTTGTCTTTTGGACATGCCTTGTTCAAATCTCTGAAGTCAACACAAACATGGATCTATCCATTTTTCTTCTTAACAGGTACAATGTTAGCCAACCATATGGGGTACTGCTCTTATTTTACAAAGTTTGTGTCTATTAATTTCTTCACATTGGCGATGACTTGTCGTTCTACTTCGAGGTGCATTCTCCTGGGAGCCTGTTTTACTGGGGTTATATTCTTCTCCACCCCGAGTTTATGGACCGCAAATTCTGCGGACAGTCCCGACATTTCATCGTAGCTCCATGCGAAGCAATCTTTGAATTCTATTAATAGTTTGATCAATTCTGCATATTCTTCATCATTGAGTAGAGAACTTATAAATGTAGGTCGGGGTCGTTCTTCAGTCCCGAGGTTAATCTCCTTCAATTCATCAATGGTAGATTTAATTTCCTCCTCAAATTCTAGGGGAGCATCTTCTATTGGTTGATCAGTAGAGTCATCATCTATATCGAGGCAATCCTCTTTTGACTCACCAGTAACAACCATGTAAAATTCAGAATCATCGACAGGTCTTACTGTACCAAATCTGAAACCCTCTTTTGAATTTGGAGTTCAACTTTTACCATTCCATAATTTTTCAAAAAGTTGAAATTTATCTTTTAGCCTTTGTTTTGGTAAGTTTCCATGTTGAATTAACCTTTGAACACAAGGCGAGAAGTAACTAAAAGGCAATTACATTAATTCATTAGAATCATCATCCAAATTTACATGTTTTTCAAGCTCAGTAGAGGTAGAAGCATGGTAAAATTTTATCGAATTTCAACCAACACTACGGACTTCCTTGACCTCTAAACTCTCTACCTTTTGAGGGAGAATCGGAGTGAGGGTCATAGCATTCACATTGTAGTTTATCCGATCATACATTGTTTCATATTCATTATTTTCTGTATCTTCTAAGGATATCTCATACTGAGGTCTCTTCCGACTTATCATCATTATCTCGTCTTCAGAACTGTCTTCATCACCAATGTTGATAGTTGGTCTAGTCTGTTCAATGATTAAATTGATCCTTCCTCATCCACTTCCCCGGCCTCGACCTCGAGTGTGTGAACTAAAAGAACTTTCATCAACTCGTTGTAAGGGAGTGGTGGAAGATCTTTGGAGCGGAGTTGAATGGCCTCCTTTTTATAAATTTTTTGAATCTTCATCTTTTTTTGTGATGGTAACTTCATGCATCTTCATGGATACCAACTTCATGGACTGAAAATTGTTGTAAGTCTCCTTTGATGCAATTTTCTTGACCATCTTTGCGGTATTTGTTGCACTGGTGTAGAGATGATGGAACCATATTGTGCTCATGAATCTATGGTCGACCCAGTAGAGCGTTAAAATAGGTCTCGACGTCAATGATATGGAATTTAGCGGTTGTCATGAGTTATCCAACCTTCATAAGTAATGTAATTGATTTGATGGCTCTTTCTCCCTTTTGGTTGAATCCTCTTAACCTCATTTTATTGGTCGTAAGCTCTTGAGCTTCAATATCCAAATAGGTCAATGTTCGTAGGCTCATCAAGTTAAGAGAAGCTCCAGGATCCACTAAAACTCTGGGCTAACAAATCTGTTGATGTTGACAAAGATGTAAAGTGGACGATTGTGGTCGGTGGTACCGAGCAACAAGTCTTCATCTGTGAAGGTTACCCCAGGCTATTCTTTCAACAAACAAACTTCATCGGAGGACGTGCTTACCAAGTGAGCTAAGAAAATTTTTTCTCATCTCCTTTGACAAGATCAGAGCGTCGTAGATGCTTAGTCGGGCCGGCAACTTCCTAAGATGAGTTAGCACGTTGTAGTCTACCTATATGATCCTCTGATTTTATCTTGTTTATGGGGTTCTTCCACTGTGGAGGTGGAGTTATCTCTTCTCAGGTCAATATCTGCTCTCCTTTATCTTCTGGAGCTATTCTTGGTGGTAACACTTTTCCGCTCCTTAAGTTAACTTCTGTGTTCTCTTCTTCTTGAGATATCATTGTTGAATCTTTTGGTGTCTCTTCCTCTTCGTCGAAAAGATCTAAGTTGATGGTAAGCGGTGTACCGTGATGCTCGAGAATTGGCTCCTTGTTATCGGTGTTATTGTAAACGGTATCATTGATGTCTTCTTTGGACTTGACAACGAGTTCATCAGACTTGGGTATGATTTGAGGATCATTTTGGGGATTGAGATCAAAATTAGATCGAGCATAATCAGTTATGTTATCACTATAAATAGTTAAAACATAGCTGAAATCACGATCATTATATTCATAAGACCCTGGAGGGACAAAAAGATAATCATACAAAGTCAGGGGTTTGAGGATTTTCTTCCCCGAATCTGAGACAACCAATCTAGTAGAGGCAGCCCTATCCTATTCCTCATGCTATCAACCTTTGTAGTGATTCTTTTCTTCTTCTCCTTTGTTTTTGACAATGACGGATCTCCTGACGAAACCCTCATCTCGGGCTTGGTATGTTGCGGACTCTGAATGGAGGCTTGTTTTGATGCAGACTGGATCTTGTTCAGTATTTTCTTGGATGATCTACTCCAGACCTCATTCCATTCTATTTCAGTATTTGTAGAAGCTTGTTTCAATGAATCATGTATTTGATTAAGGACCCTCTTGAGTTCATCCCAAGTTGTACTCCATCCATCTGTTCCAGTATACGGATGGATTTGGGAGATTGGCTCAGCCGAAATCATTTTTATGGAACCTTTTTCAGGTTCTTTTAAATATTCTTTCAAGATTGTTATGTTCTCTTTTTCAAGTTTCCTCTTGAGCCAGTCTTTAAAGACAGCATTTTTCTATAGTGTGCCTGAGCAACCGGTGGTATGAGAAATAATTTGGTTCATTCTTCTTATCCACCTCTTCGGGCTTCTTTGGATCTGGTAGTTTGAATTATGGCTTCTTCACAGACTTCTGAATATTTTAGGTACAGCTTTATCTTTGAAAGAATACACCGTCTTGTGTCGCTCTGACAAGGACATTTTCTTATCCCCTGCTCGAGGTGATCCCTCTTGAGGCGATCGCTGGTTGGATTGACTATTCTTTTTCTGAGAGTATTGTGATGAAGACTGGAGATGCTCTTCTGCATATATTTTTATCAGCTACTTTCCTTTGTCGATGGTCACCACTACTCCTGATTTCTTTTCGAACACTCTGATCACCTTAGCCTTTTTGTGTAGCTCCATGTGTTTTGTTTCCTCTTGAAGACTATTGGCTTCGCTAAGTAGCTTCTTAAAGGATTTGATGGTGAGTCCCTTAAGCATGAAAGCTACTGGCCCATGAATGCGCTTGAGTAGAATTTCAATCGTACGATGCTCCTGTAACTGAGGTTCACATTTCATGCTAAGGTTTCTCCACCTCAAAATATAATCTACTAAGGTTTTGCTAGGCCTTTGATTTTCCATCATGAGCTCTCTAATAGACACATGGTGTTGTGCCCGACAAATTTTTCACAAAAAAGTTATTCCAGCTCAGAAAATATTTTACTGACCCCGTTGGGCAAGTCAGCGTACCAATCAAAAGAAAATCCTGACAAGCTACTGACGAACTGCTGGAAGAGTAGAGCTTCACTATTCTCGTGTTACCACAGTTGGCTTGGAAATGTGCTATATGTTGTCTGGGATTTTCCAGTCCCATCGAATATCTTGAAGTTTGGGGCCACAAAACCCTTGGGGAAAGGCACGGCATCAAATTCCTCCGGGTAAGGTCAATCCTTTAGAACCAATGCACCACCCTTAGATTGGGTTAAGACGTCCCACACTCGTTCAACCATTTGTATGAATTCCTTTTCTGGTATAGCACCTGATGGAGAATCCTTTCTATGTTGCTCATCTCCATTTACTGAAGAAACCTCTCTCCTTTCATATGTGATGTGTATGATTTCTGGCTGATTGATCTCTACCGAAGCCAATTGCGGTACTTGGGATTGCCCCTGAATAGTGGCCATAGCGGTCACGGCTGCGGTCATCTCTTCTATTCTATTTTCTAGTAGACTAACTTGCTCATCCCTTAGGAGGACAGCGCTACGCAGTTCATCTACCGCATTCTCTTCGGTGTGAGGTTGAGCCTCGAGCACAGATGTGGTGGCTCTAGTTTCAATTACATTGACATCCATGAAATCTTCATCCAAGTAATCATTGTAATCAAAATCTCCATCATTACTATCAATGAAAACTCCATGCTCTCGAGCTAACTCGGAAATCTCGATCATGAGTTTCTCAATTTTATCTTCAATTAGTGATTCCTTGATTGCTTTAAGATCTGGAGGACCATGATGTACATCCTCTACTTGTTCCTCCATCTCGATGGCTATTGTTGCGATGATGTCAGATATTTCGGACCCTAGACTAAATCAGTGCGGCGACCTTGGGTACCCATACCTTTTTTTTTGGATGATGATGTCTCAGGATGGAGTATCTTAGTAAAAACATCAGTATGTCGAGGGAAAGTATGCTCCCCGCGGTGTAGACTGGCTACAATATTATGTAATCGTCTTGTCTTTACCTTTAGGATTGTAGGAATGTCTCCATAATGGGTGACGAGTAAGATTTTTGGACCCGATCTTGACTTAACCGGTCGACGACCCGTAGTCTCGGTGGCAGTGTGATCATTAGTAATTATTGTGGTATCAACTCTCTTCCCTAAACGACATCAAACAGGGATACGAGTAAGTGACACTCTAGTTGTCTTGTGGGACTGTCTGGCGGACTTGACATCCTTCAAAATTTCCTTCTTCATGCGAGGGAAAACTGCATCTCCCACTCTTTTAAGCAACTCGCTAACTGAACATCCTTCTTTGGTAGTAAGCCTTTTGAAAACTACACTAACTCGAGTGATAAGAGTGAACTTCTTCCTCTCCTCACCGTGTTCATGAAGTGGTGGTAATGCGGCAGCGATTCTCTAGGTACTCTCGTATTCATTGGTATCCATCAAGGGATGGAACCTACTCCCACATAGGAGTGGATAAATTTATGGTAACACTTCTTCATCTTGATGAGGCTCCTCCTCAACAGGTGTCTCCTTGGGAGCCTGGGCTTTAATGGCTCTCCGAACTTCTCTGTTACAGTTCCTCCTTTGAGTTTGGTTCAGCGGTACAGTCCTCGAACTTGATCCGATTTCAAACACAGGTGGTGGGACAGTTAGTCTCTCAATCGAATCCTCAATAATCATTACTTCTTTCCCCTTAGCAGCCGCGGGGCTAGCAGGTTTGGCGGGTGTCGTGGTGATAGTAGTTTTAGACTTCTTGCAGGCAGGGAAGTCTTGAAGGCAGTTCAAACTGAATTCTGCATATGTTTCTTGTATTTCTGGAGTGGCAATCTTCATTACTACAAACGGGTTTTTCCCAAGGATGACCTCAAGATCTTTAAATCCAGCTCCAAATTTGATGGTAGGAGCAAGGTTGAGGGCTTCGTGGCTCGTTGGCAAGTTGCAGGAAAAGGTCAGCGTTGGGTAGGCCATTGCAATAAGCTTTAATACACAAAGTTTCGGAGTTAGCTATATGACAAAAAATCTCGTAATTTTTAGTGCAACCACTGAAAGTAGAGGTTGATCTGTAGACCAGGCGAGTCTTAATTTATGGGTATTTTTAAAATTTTGTTTAAGAAAAAGTGTAAATTTTAAATAATATAAGAAAATTTCAAAGCGCGCGCAGCACAATACAATTTGGTTTAATTTGCAGAATAGCAAATCAAATTTGGAAGGGAGATGTGAAGTATTTTAGGACCTAGTGCAAGACCCATTTAGTGGCAGACAATGCTTAGGCGGAACCAGTCCACCAACAACCTATTGGGGGTCCAACCCCACATGAAAATTTAAAGAGTCCTTAATGGCCTTCTGAACCCCTTTGTTCAGTGATGGTTGAACAGCTAGTCCTAAAGTCCAAAGAGTTAACCATACTTTCCCAAGACAGAAATGGGTAAAGTATGCCAACAAAAGAATGGTAACTTGGTCCAAGAGGGACATGGACACATTACAGATGTGTGAAGATAATATTTCTAGATTTAAATGGAGAGAAAAGGTCATCCCCAGCAGAGTCGCCAGAAGCTGTCGGCGCTATTTTTGGTTGGAGGAGTTGCCTGTAACACGCTGTCGGTCACCAGAATCAAAATCATGTCGCCTGCTCTGGAAGGACGTTTTAATTTACATATATATTTAGTTTTAGAAAAATATTAAATCAAACTGGCCCCATAATTTTCATAGTTTAAATGAAAGAGCACTATACCTCAAATCTTGTATATATCCCGAAGGATAAACACAAGACTTGAGTATGAGGCTCGATCAAATAAACTAAGGAATATATAACATCCGTTTGGTATGTGAAACCTTTGTATTTGCCAACAAGTTCCCTTATTTAATATAAAGGATTAAGTAGGTTTTATATTAAGCTGGGTTCGGAAATGCTTCCTATAAGGGCAAGCCCCTATAATTATTTACATCTTAAATGACCAAAGTCACATAAGAAGACTCTCGATAAAAATCAGGAAATATTATTTTTAAGGAGTTTCAAAGGGTAGGACTTTTCAATGAGATCGGACGTAGAGGTGTAAAAGAGGATTGGTGTGGGCTATTTTTTTTTCAAAAATAAGATTTTAAAATTTAAATTTAGAATTTAATCTATATATATATATATAATGTAATTTTAATTTTGTGAAAATGGTATCTTTTTATTTTTGAAAAAATAATGAGACCGAGTAGACCTCAAATATCTAATAGTTTAAATAACTGAACACGATACCATAAATAATATATCATTTTGAAGGATAGACATATCACTTATTGGTAGGTTTAACTATCTAAACTTAAAAGTTTATGACTCTATATTTTCTGCAAAATTTATAGCCGACAAATTCCCCTATCTAAGATACAGATTAGATAGGGTTTAAATTAATCTGGGTTCATAAATTCCCTATAGGAGCAAGCCTCTATAGTTAATTACATCTTAGACAACTGAAGTCACCTAAGAAAACTCTCGATAATGATCAAAGGTTTTGTCTTCAATAATTCAACGTTCAAGTTTCCACGATTGTTCATAGGAAAAGTCAAATGGGATAGGTTCAAATAGGAACAGTTATTTTCAGAATCCAAATGAACGAAAAGTAGGAGATGTCGAAGATACTGAAGAAGATTTAGTAACATCTCAAACTAATCTATGGTTTGGCTTTACATCTTTGAAAGGGAAATTATTTGATATTTCAGTCCTGCAAATTATTTAAATATTCGGACTTATATCTGTATATCATATGCAAATAGCCCGAAAAAAAGTGAGGATTTATGTCATACTAAACGACGACCTCGGAATCCTAAAAAGTCTAAGACTTATATCATACGATATAAAAACCGTTTCAAGTCCTAAAAGATAGTGTGAGGATTTACGTCAGGTCAAACGAACAACCTCAACGTCCTATAGATATGTTATTTAAATCTATCGAGACTCTGCATAAGCTCCTCCTTCTGTCTTTGGTAGTTGTCTTGCCCGTTGTCCGGAGATGAATCATCAACCGACCACGTTGTCGTTTAGTTCTGAGAAGAGGAGAGAGAGAGAAGAGAGAATAATAATAAAAAAAACCATGCCTCGAACGGCCTATCCTAGGGGGTTGCACAAACATACTAGAAAAGTAGCAACTAAAGCATGAATGTTGGTAAATGTATACAGTACAACAAAGAACCAACAAAAAGGACTATGCTGCAAGAGGTGATAGGAAATTGCATGAGATATATATAGCAAAATATAGTACGATACAGAATAAAAGAAAATATGAAGAAAATAAAGTACGAAAATTAAATAAATAAAGGCGTACCTGTTCAGATTCTGCTAAAGCTTCAAAATAGATTGCAATTGTATGATATAAATGGGTTAGGTAAACATTTACAAATTATAAAGGAAAGATTAAATGATGAGCATATGAAAGTTTCAAGATGGGATATTCGATTTCAATTTGGGGGTAGGCTCAGACTAGACCTCTTTTCTCTCTATCTCGATCCCACGGGCAACTGATATATCAAGGTTGAACTATCAACATCAACTAGAGACCACCAACAAATCACCCCTATAATCAGGCAGCACTAGACCCTATCATTTAAAAGATGTGTGAATGGAGTAGTATCTGAACTCCTCAAAGTGTAGTGCACCTATATGTGAAATGTAGTATCTGAACTCATTAAAGTGTAGAGCACCTATACGTGAAATATAGTATCTGAACTCATCAAAGTGCAGTACACCTATACATGAAATGTAGTATCTGAACTTATCAACATACAATACATGTGTACGTGATATGTAGTATATGTCGTGCAGGGCGTAGTGTATGGATATAGTGTCTACAATATAAAAAGGTAATATGATGATACTTAGATCCATCAGATAAAGGTATGCAGTGTATCTGTATGTAGTGTGTAAGATGTACTATGTGATATATGAAATGTACTTGTAGGTGATATGCATGTATTAGTCAGGATATAGTGTTTACAGTGTAAGGTTGTATCTGTTCTTTTGTGAGTGTAATATATGTGCAGTGTCTATAGTATTTGTTCTCTTCTAAATACCAATTCTCAGGTCTTTTGAATGGTGTTAGAGTTGTTGATGATTTAGGGGTGAAAGGGCATCACACTAATTGAGCATTGATTTTGATATTTCAGCTACTAACAAAGTTGTCAAATGGTTTTTTGCATCATTGCCTGTCATCCCTCGTCTCGAACTAATAGGCCACCTCAATATTTCATATGCTCATTTAACAAATTTTATACATTCTATATCAAGAGAAATGAGAGAAGTATCTATTTAAGCATTTATGTAACATCCAACTTCCACTTCTAAGCTTAAATTTCAAAGCCCATATATGATCACTACATGCTTTATTAACTTCCTCAAAGACTGATACGTTATTGCCAAGTTTAAACTTATGAAATTTATGTAAACAGGAACTAATTCCAACAAGGGATAAAAATCAGCTAAAAAAATGTATATTCCAAAGTAAAAAAAATCTAACAGGTATTCGAATAAAGAGCAGCAAAGAGGACTACAACTAAATCCCCAAATACATCTTCCATGCTATATAAAAAAAACTGATTTCCATCATGTATTTAAACAAAGGGAAGCAATGGGAGCAAAAACTGAGCCATACATGTATTCCTCAAACCATAAAAAATGATTTCCATCATGTATTTAAACAAAGCGAAGCAAAGGAGCAAAAACCGAGCCATTAATGAGTGCACCAAAAATCTATAATGGCTCAAAATTGAATTATGTGAATATTAAATAAAATAAGACAAAGCCATCATCAAGAGCCAAAACTGAGCTATTACAAAGCTTAGAGCTGAACTAATTCATCACCCAAAAGTTCAAAAATGAAATACTGCAAGGGACAAAATTCACATTTTAAACAATTATTACAAAGCTTACAACTGAACTGATAAGAAGCGGAATTAATCCCGACAAGGGACAAAATTCAAATTTTAAACAATTATTTAAACCCATATATTAGTCTTCGAAGTATACTTTCAAATATAGGTAGTTAGGGACATAAAACCAATCCCAAATACTTGTTCAAAGTCTGCATATAAACCCTTCCATAAACATCTCGAATAGGGTAGCTAGAAGCACAAAATCAGGCCAAAAGCAGTTATTCAAAATCTGCAAATAAACCCTTCCATAAATATTTCGAGTGGGCTAGCTAGAAGCACAAAACCAGCCCAAAAGCAGTTGTTCAAAATTTGCACATAAACCCTTCTATGAATATTTTGAATGGGGTAGCTAGAAGCACAAAACCAGCCCAAAAGCAGTTGTTCAAAATCTGCACATAAACCCTTCCATGAATATTTTGAATGGGGTAGCTAGAAGCACAAAACCAGCCCAAAAATAAGTTTCAAAGCTAAAATACTATTTCCCGACTTATTTTTGAAAAAAGCAGCAAGAGAAGCTAAGAACCATGGCTTTCAAACAATATTTTAAAACCAAGATATGATTCCCAGTTTATTTGTTCAAGTGGGAGAATCAAGAAGTACAAAAATCAGCTTCAAAAATAAATGTTCAAAATCCAAAAATAAGTCTCTAATGTATATGTAAATAGGGGCAACAAGAAACACGTAAATTTGTCCCCTAAATTGACCTCTCATATTATAGGAAAAGAGTCTCCAACATATGCTCGAACAAGACAATAAGAAAGAACAAAAGTATAGCTTCAAACTAATATTTAAAACCCAAGAGAAACCTCCAATAGATGTATTTGAGTAAGGTAATAAGAAAAATGAGATAATCAACTCAAAATGTTCACATAGAACTTGGGAGATAATTTCCAATCATATTTTCAATTAAAGCAGCAGAGGAATAAAGTAATCAGCCTCAAATCTTCATCAAGAATTTGAAAAGAGAGATTCAACATATGCACTTGAGTAGGGCAGCAAAGAGATCAAACATCCAAGCCCCAAATCTTCATCAAGATCTCTTACGCACTTGAGTAGGACAGCAAAGAGATCTAACACCCGAGCCCCAAATAAATTCTCAATAGGTTGAAAATATAATTTCCAAAATGTTTTAATTAAGGCAACAAAGGGAACTTGAAATCAGCCCCAAATAAGTTCTCAAGAATCAAATATAAATTTCTATATATTTTGAATGAGGATAGCAAGAAGCTTATGGAATATCAACTATCAAATCTATTAAAAAATTTAAAAGAATATAATCCCCAAACATGTTTGAATTAGAGCAGCATAAGAACAGGAAAAAGTAGTTCTAAACATTTCCATCAAGATAGAAAGCTTCTCAAAAATATATTCGAATGAGACAATAGAAGTAATAGAATCGCAGCATCAAGCCATTGAAACTAGATTAAAAAAAAAATCTATATCTTAAAACCAATAACCTCTAACCTAAACTTCTTGCTAGCTTAAGAAAGGAGAGGGTGGAGAAGAAATTGCAAGAAAGGACGCTTCCAAACAGCAAGAAAAATCGCAGCACTATATCTCTTCCAGGACTTCCAAGAAAAAAAATTGCATCCCATCTTCCCCTCCCATGGGGTATTTATAGGCAGAGATGGGAGGATGGCTCACCGGCGGTGAAAAACGGGGAGGTGACAAGAAACACCTCAAAGGGCAAAGAGAATGTTCAAATTCAAGAATGAGAAGGTTACCGGACTCGTTTAGGAGGGAAAGTCTATTATAACGTGCTACCGACGAGGCTATCGGCGACGAAGGCTCGGAAAGGGAAGGGATGACCGACAAACCGGCGAGGGATTCCAAGGTTCGGCTAGGGTGAGAATAGAAACACGAGGGAGAAGTAAAAAAAAAGAAAAAGTATGTTTTAAAATATTATATTTTATAAAAAGAAACTTTATAAAATATATATATTTAAAAAAAAATTAATAAAATATTAAATTTTGTGTGATCAACTCGCGCTAGGAGCCTCGACAAAATGGGTGTCCTGCCTAGCTAAAATCAACGACCCGGACGCAATGGCGTGATTCGTTTCGTCATTTGGAATCATCCGAACAAATTCATCGTCGATCGCGTCAAATTAAATTTGATTCGCGCTTGGTACGACAAACGAAATTATTTTGGCCCGATCGGAGTCGTTTAACGAGTAAATTATTGACTAGTCCTCACATAAGTGACGACCAGTCAAACACATCGCTTGTAGTGGCAAGTCAAACGTCGCACGCACCACGGTCTCCACCCACGTCTTTCAAATTTCTATAGGAGCTAAATTTGAGCTTCAATAAGTCGGCTTTTCAATCTACTCGACCGAAAGTTGAGGATCTAAAACCGTCCATATGAAACTGCAAAAACTGAGGAAATGGCTTGAATTTCTAAGGGGTGTACGTCCCAGTTTAGTCCTCTAAGAGAGTCAAAATAGAGGAATCTTAAGGCTAGATCCAAGGGTATCTAGAGAAGGAAAAAAAAAAGAAGACCTTCAAAATGAGGTCAACAATTGGTTCAAATTTAGAACATTTTGTTGAATCCAAAAGAGGAAGAACTAAGGGATGTCATGGATCTAGAGGAGAAGCTCAGTGACTTCCCAAGCTATCCTAATGTTTGGCTTCGATTTTGAGGAGAAATATTTAGGTGTTTCTTTCTGCCAATTTTATTAGTTAAGGCTTACATTCCTGTGAAACTATCACACAAATAGCCTGGAAGATGTAAGGATTTAGGTCGTGACGGACGACAACCTCAGAATCCTAAGACGAGTTAGAGCTTAAATTGTATAGTAGAGTTGGAGGGCCTAAAGATAAGGTGAGGATTTACGTTGCATAAGCAAGCAACCTCGAAGTCCTATGGCTTGGTTGTTTAACTCTAAGGAAGGAATATTGGTTTAGCTTGGGAAGACAGGTTTTGCTGTTGAAGATGGTCATGTTGCCCACCATGCTAGCTTCAAGCTCGTTGCTGCGATGAGTTTGAGTTTTCTAGTGTGTCAAGTTATGATGTTAAATCAGGTGGCCCAATGGTTGAAGTTCTTTAAATTTATGAGGGAATGTTAAAGTTGATTAGAGCGACACCGGTTAGGATCCTACGGTTCCCTTGTTCCAGCACCAATATTTTCTATTGGATTCACTTTGTCCAAATGAATTCACTAAACTCAACTTAATGAGTTCCATAATTTCATTTAGATCGTAGGAAGCCTCATTAGCAACCGTAGGTTACCTCCTCCGAGGGATTCCCGATCATCCGATAGAAATATCTTAACTAGTTGAAGTTGTAGTTTTGTGTGATGTTTGTGATTAAATTTTGAGTTGTTTTATATTTTTTCGTTAGCAACCGTAGGTTACCTCCTCCGAGGGATTCCTGATCATCCGATAGAGACATCTTAATTTAATGAAGTTGTAGTTTTGTGTGATGTTTGTGATTAAATTTTGAGTTGTTTTATATTTTGAATGTCGGAAGTTGTAGTTTTATGTGATGTTTGTGATTAAATTTTGAGTTGTTTTATATTTTGCATGTTCAGTTGTGGTTTTGTATGATGTTTGTGATTAAATTTTGAGTTGTTTTATATTTTGAATGTTGTAGCGTTGTAGTTTTGTGTGATGTTTGTGATTAAATTTTGAGTTGTTTTATATTTTGAATGTTGTAGAATTTTGAATGTTGTAGCGGGTTTTGTGTGATGTTTGTGATTAAATTTTGAGTTGTTTTATATTTTGAATGTTGTGGCGATTACCTTCTCCAAGGGATTCCCGATCATCCAATAGAGACATCTTAATTTAGTTGTAGCTGTTATTTTTTGTGGGTTTGTATTAAAATTTTGAGTTGTTTTATATTTTGAATGTTGTGGCGGTGAATTTTATCTTGATTGATTTTAATTTTTGTTTTGCTTGAGTTGTTTTATATTTTGAATGTTGTGGCGGTGAATTTTATCTTGGTTGATTTTAGTTTTGGTTTCGTTTTATATTTTGAATGTTGTGGCGGTGAATTTTATCTTGGTTGATTTTAGTTTTGGTTCTGGTTATGGTTGTATATTTTGAATGTTGTGGCGGTGAATTTTATCTTGGTTGATTTTTAATTTTGGTTTTGGGATATTTTGAATGTTGTGGCGGTGAATTTTATCTTGGTTGATTTTAGTTTTGGTTTTGGTTTTAATTTTGAATGTTGTGGCGGTGAATTTTATCTTGGTTGATTTTTAATTTTGGTTTTGGTTATGTGGCTGAATGTTGTGGCGGTGAATTTTATCTTGGTTGATTTTAGTTTTGGTTTTGGTTTTGGTTTTCTGTTGTGGCGGTGAATTTTATCTTGGTTGATTTTAGTTTTAGTTTTGGTTTTGGTTTTGTGGCTATCCCAATAGTTTTACTTTTTATGCAGGGTGACATCGTTGTTTAGAATGCAAATTTGCAGGTATAAAGTACAGTATAAAAGTACAAGAAAGACAACGCTAAAAGTGGTAAAAGCGTACCTTGAGAGTCTTCTCGTTCCACCACCTGAAACTCAAAAGGCATGTTAAGGCAGTTTATATGAGACAGGAAAGTAAAATTTTGACGACCTATCTAACCCTAAGTCATATCTTGGTGGGTCCTTAAGAGCTTAATTAAGGATAATTTTGTCAAGCAAAACATATTAAGTTTAGTAGATCTCCAAGGTATCCAACAGATCTAGAGAAAGAAGCAGGTCCGTGCTACTCTCTCGCTGCCTGGGTGGAAAATCCCGAGTTCTTTTAAACTTATTATGTTGCTTAATAATTCATCCTATAAACACATTAATGCTCAATGAACATTGAAGTCTTAATTACCTCTAAGAGTAAGATAATCATCATTTGTGATTTAATTTTGAAAATTATGTGGGTGAAGACTCTTATAGAGGCAAGTTAGTGTTATTGGAACACTTAGCTAAATTTTGGTTATAATTGGGCCTGTAGTGTATGAAAGATGTTTTAATTTTCGATGATGTTTAATTTTGTAATCCTTATTTAAATAAATTTGATTTAGCCTAAGTCACTACTAAGCCCTTATAACCTAGGTGAGTGTCTTAATTAGTTTTGAAAGATAAAGCTTTGGTGGTCACAATTCATGATTTAAATTTTATTTGAAAATCAAAATAGGGGTATTAAATTGATTAATGATTGTTAATTTTATTTGAAAATCAAAATAGGGGTATTAAATTGATTAATTATTGACTTCAAAAGTCAAAGTCCTGCAAAATAGGGGTATTAAATTGATTAATTGTTGACTTCAAAAGTCATACCCCTAAGTCCTGGGCAATAAACTTCCAAATTTTAATAATTTAGAAATTTATTAACCTATCTTTTCAATTGGGAAAGTAAGGTTGGTTTCTACCAATTAACCTCTAATGTTTCAAACATCCAAATTAAGATCAGAGGTTACCAATTTTCCTCTTTATATTAAGCCTAAATGTTAATTAAGGCTAAATTTCCAAAATTACACATTTTCCCATAAGGCTCTAACACTTCATAATTTGTCAAATTCAATTCAAATGACTTTGAAATTTTTATCCTACCACAATCATGAGTCAATTAAAAAATCAGAGGAGAAAATGTAATTTTTCAAATTTTAATTTAATTTACATAATTAATTTCATGCAAAAGTAGGATTTTTCAAAGAAAATTCCTAACTTGACCAAGGTATATCCTAATCCCTTAAAATTTTTACTAGAGGTAGACCGACTAGAAAAGCCTTTGGTCCAAATTTCATGTCTTTGTGAATTATATTTGAATTTTAAGAATTAATTTAAATTTTGGGGTATTTATTAATTATAAAATATTTTATATAGAGAAAATTAAGTTTTATATTTTTGAAAAGTCCTCCTCATGTCGGAAAACTCAAAGGAGAAGATTTTATATTTTTCTGAATTTTTATTGATTTATTGGAATTATTTTTAGTGAAAACTCATTTTTAGCCTTTAAAAATTATTTTTAAGATTTAAAATTCAATATTTTTATTTAAAAAATAAGGAAAAATATTCCAATTGTTCCTAAGTGCTTAAGAAACAATTTAGAACATTTCCATCAGTTTTATTATTTTTTATGATTTTTATGGATTTTTAATTATTTTAAATATTTAAAATAGGCTAAAAATCAAGTTTTTATTTTAAATATCATTTTATTTTTAGAAAATACCCCTGATCACAGAGAACTCAAAAAATGAAGTTTTATAATTTTTTAAGTTATATTTTAATTATTAAAAATCATTTTAGTGCCAAAAATGTTAATTAACTTTAAAAATTAATTCAAGTTATCAATGAACTTAAAATGCTTTGAATTTTTTATGGTGAGTTCTCTGGATCTTAAATAATAGTTAAGATCAAAAATGAAGTCATTTTGTTGTTTTTATTTTTCAAAATTAATTATCTTAGTGATTTAGGGTTTGTAAAGATTATGTGTATTTTGAATGATATGGCTCATGAGAAATTTTTTTAATGGTTCTCTAGTCATAGAAAACCTTCCAAATTTTTCTTGGATTTGTTTAAGTAACTTGCAAATTTCTATGATTATTTTAAGCAAATAATACATATAAATTTGAAAAATGTGATTCTTTGTCTAGGGACCTCCTCTGACTTTTGAAAAAATCAACGGACGTTCCCTAAGACAGAGGTAACAACATGCTAAAATTCCAAGCTATAATAAAATACTTATATGCATGGAGAATCAAAAGATTCAAATTAGTATTTAATTGATTAAAAATAAAATATGCATCACATGGAATTAAAATTATCTTCACATTATTCTCCTCTATTCACTGAACAAGTGGTTATTTTTATTTTATTTTTGTGATTTTTATACACCAAGATATAAATTTTTTAAGTTAGGGGTCATTTTTGAATTAATTAAATCCCTATTTATCTTTTTAAATGCTCGACGCCACCTCAACCTACTACAACTCTGAAGCTCCATGCGGCACGCTCCCATTTGACGCTCTCGTCCACCTCAGCGCTGACTCGGCCCGCGATTTATGTTTCGAAGTGCTGTTCGGCTTAATCTCCTCTGTCCATTCGATACACGCTCGATCAAACGACTCCCTGTCATCATCCCCGATCGAGTGATCCCATGACTGTCCACACTAAAAACTTAAGATCTCAGCCTAGACTCAACCAAATCACTTCGAGTTTGATTTTATGGACTCATCTAAGTGAGACGAACACATCCATACGGTAATCATGCAATTAAATTAAGCCTAATCAAATGGAGAATCCAAATAAGCTCAAGAGGGAAATAAGTTTTATACATTTGCTCTTAGAAGTGAAGCTTTGATCAGAGAGTCTCGGCACATTTTTTGTGCTCCAAAGAGGCTAGAGATTGAGTCTCTAGTCTTGGTGTGAGGCTTAGATATGATTTTGATAATGGTCAAATTTGGGTGTTGGTCTAGAGCTATGGTAGAGGCTCTGTGAGAGTGGAATTTGATGGGGCTTTAGCTTCTTTCACTGTTGTGAAGGTGTGGGTGAGTTTAATTTGATTTTGGTGGATTTTATAGGTGTGGAGAGTTTTGTCCTGTCTCCGGCAAGGTTTTGGCTCAAAAATTGGGCTTCAGCAAGGGGATTCAAGGCAATGTGGTGGTTGGGTTGCATTCAGAAGGTCTCAAAGAGGCTTTGGGATCAATTTAGGGAAGTCTCTTAGAGTAAATTTCAGCTCTCCCTCCATGGCCTTGGAGGGGAGCATTTTATAAAAATGGCCTTAGGATTGCTATCATGGCCAATTGGGGGGTGAAATGTACTGCCTAGGTGAAGGGCAAAGAGGCTCTAAGCTTCAATTTGGATGATGTGGCCTACAGGGTTGAATTGGGTTTAATCCTATGGGGGTGGCTCTCGGTTTAGCCATTTTCTGACCACTAGGCCGGCCGGCCAGGGGGAGATAGCTAGGAGCTCAGGGAACCCAGGGGAAGATGTCATAGCAATTTAATGATTTTAGGCTTTATTTTGGCAAAAATATCTAAGGCTTATGAAAATACGACATTAAATCCCTTGATTTAAGGGACCTTTGGTCAATGGCTTAGTTTAGGTGGTTTTAAGAGGTTTAGGCTGGTCACTAAGGTCCAATTCATGGTTGAGGTGGAGTTAATTTGATGACTTTGGGGTGGTTAGGCCATCTTTAATGCATAGGTCCAATATGGGTTCAAATGATCAAAATTGGCTAAGTTAGCCATGTCAATTGACCCAATTTAGGTTAGCCATGTCATTTGACCCAATTGATTTATCAACATTGTGTAGATGATTGTTATAAAGATTTTTTATGAAGGGTTGAAGTGATTTTGAGTTCAATTGGTAGGTCAATTTGAGGGATTTTTGGAATTTGGTCAATTTTGGGTATGTTGGACTAGACATGGGTCTAGGTTGGGCTATCTTTGGGCTAAGTCCAAATTAAATGGTCCACATGATCAAGGGGAGTGTTTTGAAGATTTTTCATGAAGGGATGGAGTGGAAATTTTGGGGTTAAGGCCCTCAATTTGGTGAGATTTTGAGACATGGCCAATTTAGGACAAATTTGGGGCTTTTAAACTTAGGTTGAAATCAAATGAAATTGAGGTCTCACCAAGGCCAACTGAAGGTTAATTTTGATGTATGTGGATGTTATGAAGGCTTTTTAACACAAATTGTGGCATATGGAGTAGGCCATAGGTTCAATTTGGTGAAACCAAGTCATGGGGCCCAATGATGGACCATTTGAGCTTGGATTTGGTCTAGATTGGTCATATCAAGGATTAGTTTGAGTTTATAATGGAAATTGGGGTAAATTGAGACCAATTGGCTAGACATTTGAGGTAATTTGGGGAAAATATGGGCTTTTAAAGGGTAATTTGGGGGTTTTGATCAAAGATGGTCAAATTGGCCAAATTGGGTCATGTGATAGTTGAGAAAAATGAAATTAGGAATATTTGGGAGGTTTTGGGAATTTTTGGAATTTTTGGAATTTTGGGCTAAAGAGGTATTTTGGTAATTTGGCCAATTTTGGTGATTTTGGGTAGTTTGGGTGTTTTGAAGGTGTTTGAAATAATTTTTGAACCAAGTTGGGTATTTTGGCTAGATTTGGAAATTTTGGCCAAATTTGGGGTCCCAAAGGTATCTAAGTAATTTAGGGGAATTTATGGGCAAAAGGCTAGGTTGGATGTCTTGGTAGAGTTGGAGTGCCAACCACCATCAATAAGCCATGGACCAATAGAAACCCCATTTTGGGTCCTCTATGTAATGGTCTTAGTTAAACCCTAACCTAGGGCTAGTGGGTTTAGAGGACCACCTACAGGAGTCTCCCAAAAGTATCAAGGGACCATAGCCTAGAAATTTTGGGTTTAGGGTAGTGAGTGATTGTGAGTGTAAATGATTGCAAGTGAGTGCCTTAGCCCTAGACCAACACCCAGGGTCAACCCTAAGGTCCAGCAGTCCTAAGGGTGACTCATCTTGAGTTCCCCCATAATGACCCCACCGACTAAGTGCTAGAGGTTAGGACCAATATGTGGAACTTTAAGTTGAGTAAAGAGGAGTGTAGAATTTCAAATGATGAGGGTTTCATGTCTAATTGTCTAAGAATAGTCAATAGGAAAGTAATATGGTTAGACCTTAAGCTACTAAAGAGGAAAAACTAAACCTCAACCAAAAGTGAGGTCAACAGGTGTGCAAGAATAGGTCTTCTGAGAACGAGAATGAGGCACTGACTTTAAACGTCCTCGGGCGGACCAATTTTTTGTGTGCTTGCACCATCCTTTCTTGGTAAAGCTCCAAATGTTGTTGTGCTTCTAGCCATTTTCCTTCAAGACTTTCCAGTTTTTTCAGGCTAAGTTTTGCACTTTGTTCTACTATGAGTTGGTTGGCGACGACGACTCTAAGAAAGGGTGCATGAACTTCTAGCAGCAGTTTGGCCTCGGACCCACACAGAAGCACATATGGTGTGCATCGAGTGGGAGTCCTGAACGTCATTCGGTAGGCCCACAAAGCTTCTAGTAGTCTGTTATGATAATCTCTTTTATTTTTTTCCAGTGCCTTCTTCAAAATTTGTAAAGCCTCAGCTAAGTCATTTGCTCTAGGGTAGTAGATTGTTGATACCTCCAATCTATCTCATGTCGTTTGACAAAGTTGTTGATTTTCATGCTCTTGAAGGCTATCCCATTATCGGAAATCACTCTACGTGGAACACCGAAATGATAGACAATGTTGGTTTTGAAAAATTGAGGGACGTGCTGTGTTGTGACCTCTTGCAATGGCACTACCTCTGCCATTTGGAAATGTTGTCCGTAGCGGCGAGAATAAATATGTGTCCCTTAGAAGATGGAGGGTCTATCGGACCAATTATTTTCATACCCCAACACTCAAATGGCCACAAGGTAGTAGTTGGGTGTAGCACATTCGAAGGTTGGTGTAAGGCTACCTCATGCACTTGGCAAAGGTGACACCTTGTAGTTGTATCCATACAATCGAATATCATCGCTAGCCAATAATATCCGAGTCTTTTGATCTTCATTTTCATCTTTGGCCCTGACTGGTGAGCTCCACACTATCTCACATGTACTTCCTTGACAATACTTTGTGCTTCTACTCTACTCAGACATCGCAGCCACATCTGATAAAATGACCTCCAGTAGAGAACATCTCCCACTAGAGCGTATGACATAGCCCTTCTTGTGATATGATATACCTCAGACTTATCTTCTGAAATCTTTGCAGCTCGCAAATATTCTATTAATGGCTTACGCCAATCCTCATTAATGTCAGCAATTGCCATCATCATTCCTTCTTCTTTCTTGAGCTTATGTAGATTGTCGAGGTCAAATCGAGACAAAACTCATCTTTTTTGTACCCTAATATTAATGAAATTCTCCGATGGACATGCCAATTCCTTAGAAAGTTTTACTAGAGCGTTAGCATGTGTGTTATCTCCCTGAGGAATCAGGTATAGAGTTGCATTAGGGATCTGTTGTAGCAGCCTCATCACGTACTGATGATATTCTACTAATCTTGGTTTTAGAATCTTGTATTGTCCAGAAACTTGTTGAATGATAAGTTGAGAATCACCATATATGACAATATCCATTATATCCATTGAGATTGTCAACTCCAACCCAGTGATTAACGCTTCATATTCTGCTATGTTATTTGTTCACGACTCTGTTAGGTGATAGGAGAATCTCAACCTACCCTTATATGGCATGATAAAAATCAGACCAATTCCTTCTTTGCCTAATATAATACTTTATGATAGTTTATCTTTCTGGGTTGATGAAGCTCCATCAAAATACATCTCCCAATATCTGGCATTTGAGGCTTCTACTTGCAATATTTGTTCATCTAACAATTCATCATTGAGTGGAGACCCAGCTGGCAGTAGATGTGCAGCAAGAAAATTTGCTAAAATCTATCCCTTGATATCACGGAGGAGAACAAAAGTTATATTAAATTGCAATAAAATCATTGACCATCTCGCTAAACGTCCAGAAAGTGTTGGTTGGGTCATCAAATATTGCAATGGATTAACTTTTAAGAGTGCCTCATCTTAAAAGTTAATCCTTTGCAATATTTGATGACCCAACATTGACTTGGCTAATAGTTAATGCGTTGATAATATTTGATGACCCAAACAACATGAGAAAGCATGTAGTGCCTAAGCTTTTAAGCGGCAAAAATTAAAGCTAGATAATGCTTCTCGATAGCCAAATAGTTTATCTTTGTTGATACTAGACCATGACTCAAGTAGTATAGTGCGTTTTCCTTACCCTCATTATTGACTTAGCTAATAGGGCTCCGAGAGAGTCGTCTAAAGCCGCAGTATAAAGTATTAACAGTTTTACCAGATAGGGGCTGCCAAAACAGAAGGTGTCATTAAGTATCATTTACATCCTCGAATGTCTGCTGGCATTTCTCTTCTCAAAAGAATTTGGCGTCTTTTTTAATTAATGTCGAAAAGGGCTGACACCTACCTGAGAGATTAGAAATAAAGAATCTCAGATATGTCAATTTTCCTTGAAAGGAATGTAATTGTTTCAGGGAGCCATTTCCAAGATAGTTTTAATCTTATCTCGGTCGATCTTGATTCCCCGATGACGAGTAACGAATCCTAGAAATTTCTTGGAGGTAACACCAAAGGTGCACTTTAACGGATTCATTTTAAGATTATATTATCATAATCGTTCGAACACGATCCTCAATTTGTATAAATGGTCTGTTTTCTGTTTACTTTTGACAACCAAATCATCCTTATAACACTCCATTTGGTTGTGAATGAGGTCGTCAAAGATCTTCGTCATTACACGTTGATATGTTGCTCCGGCATTCTTTAATCCAAACGGATTTACTGTGTAGCAAAAAATCCCAATTGGTGTTCTAAAAGCTGTAATTGTTGCATCTTCTAGAGCCATCTTGATATGATTGTATCCTGAAGATCCATCCATAGGGGAGAAAATCTCATTTGTCGAAGCGATGTCCCCCATTAATTCTGGTATCGGTAATGGAAACTCATCTTTTAGACATGCTTTATTCAAATCCCTAAAATCGACACATACACGAATTTGTCCATTTTTCTTCTTAACAGGTATGACATTGGCTAACCATGTGGGGTATTGCTCTTCTTGCATAAAGTTTGCATCTATTAATTTCTTCACCTCGGCAATGACTTGTTGCTCTATTTCGAGATGCATCCTTCTAGAAGCTTGTTTTACTGGGGCCATATCATTATTTACCCCAAGCTTATGTACTATAACTTCTGCTGACAGTACTGGAATTTCATCGTAACTCCATGCGAAGTAATCTTTAAATTATTTTAATAACTTTATCAGCTCTATGGATTCTTCCTCGCCGAGTAAGGAACTTATAAAGGTTGGTCGAGGCTGCTCCTCAGTCCCGAGGTGGATTTCTTTTAACTCATCAACTATTAATTTAATTTCTTTTTCAAATTCTGGCAGAGCTACATCTATTAAATTTTCTTGAGAGTCAGCTTCTATATTGATGCAGTCCTCTTTTAAATCATTAGTAACAACCATGCAAAATTTTGAATCATCAACTAGTCTTATAGTACCAAATCCAAGACCCTGTTTTGAATTAGGAGTTTGACTGTTAACATTCCATAATTTCTCAAAAAGTTGTAGTTTATCTTTTGGCTTTATCTTTGGCACAGATCCTTGTTGAATTAACTTTTTTACATAACGAAAAAAGTAACCAAAAGGTAATTCCATTAATTTATTAGAATCATCATCCAAATTTACATGATTTTCAGAACTAGTAGAAGGAGAAGCACGATAAAACTTGATCGGTTTCAAACCATCACTACGGACTTCCTTGACCTTTAAACTCTCAACCTTATGGGGTTAGATCGGAGTAAGGGTCATGGCATTCACATAGTGGTTGATCCGTTCGTAAATTGGCTCATATTCATCTTTTTCCACGTCTTCCAAAGAGATTTCATACTGAGGCTTCATTTATTTTATCATCATCATTTCTTCCTTAAAACTTTTTTCATCAGAACTTTCTTCCATGTCGACGTTGATGGTTGGCCTAGTTCGTTCAATAATCGTATTGGTTCTACCACGCTCACGTCCCCGGTCTCGATCTCGGGTATATGGGATAAAAGAACCTCTACTACCTTGTTGTAAAGAGATGATAGTAGATTGTCACAATGGAGTTGAATTACCTCCTCTTTGTGATCCTTCTAAATCTTGCACTTCATTTGATACAACTTCACAAGAAAAGACTTTCCTCTTTGGAGGTGCGTAGTATACGGCGTCTTCATGAATGCCTACTTTATGTACTGAAAACGGTTGTAAATCTCCTTTAATACAGTGTTCTTGTACTGAAATCATATTCACAGAACCTTTCTCTGGCTCTTTTAAATATTCTTTTGGGATTTTTATGTTTCCTTCTTTATAGTTTCTCTCGAGCCAATCTTTGATGAAGAAACAACCTTCTATTGTATGCCCCAACATTCTATGGTAGGACAAAAATTGGGACTATTTTTCTTATCGACCTCTTCGGGCTTCTTTGGTTCTGGCAACCTGAACTCTGGCTTCTTCATCAAGTTTCTGAACATCTTTGACACAACCTCATCATTGAAGGAATATTGTCTTATCCTTCGCTCTGAAAGAGTCAGAACTATTCTACCTTCCGACTGGTATGATCCTCTCTGGTATGGTTGTTGGCTGGACTGTCCATACTGTTGTACTTGCTGTTGAGCACGCTGTAACGATTGTTGAGAACTTTGGTGAGAATGCTCTACTTGTATTTTTATTGGTTGCTTTCCTTTATCAACTGTTGCCACTGTCCCAGACCTCTTCTTGAATGCTTTGGTTGTCCTGGATTTCTCTATTTTCTCTTGAGAATCCATATTTTTAGCTTCCTCTTGTAAACTGCTAGCTTTTCTTAACAGCTTCTCGAAGGACTTGATGATGAGTCCCTTGAGCATGAAGCTACTGGCCCGTGTATGCCCTTGAATAGAATCTCAATTGCATGTTGTTCCTACAGTTGAGGCTCACATTTCATGCTAAGGTTTTTCCACCTCAAGATGTAATCCACTAGAGTTTCGTTGGGTCTTTGCTTCTCCACTACAAGTTCCCCAATATAAACTTGATGTTTTACTCTAGCAAATCTCTTTACAAACATCTGTTCTAATTTGGCGAATGCCTTAATTGATCCATTAGGTAGTTCGGCATACCAATCAAAAGCAATCCCTGACAGGCTATTGATGAACTGTCGGAAGAGTAAGGCTTCATTACCTTCTGTGTTGCCACAACTGGCCCGAAAATGTGCTAGATGTTGCCTAGGATTCCCAGTTCCATCGAATATCTTGAACTTTGGTGACACAAAACCCTTATGTTAGGGTACGACATCAAACTTTTCCAGGTAAGGTCTACCCCTTGAAATCAATGCACCACCCTTAGACTGGGCTAAGGCCTCTTGAACTTATTGTTCGACCAATTGCTTAATATTTTTCTCAGGCATGGTATTTTGTGAGGAATCTTTCTTTTGTTGTTCTTCTCCATTAGCGAAGGCAACCTCTCTTCGTTCATTAGTGATATGGATTATTTCAGACTGGTTAACTCTTGGAGAAGCCACCTGTTGTGACTAGGATTGCCCATTAGCTATAGCCATGGCGGCCATTGTGGCTGCCATCTTATTCATTAACTTTACCATTTGACTAATTTGTTCATCCCTTAAGAAAATAGCTCTGTGCAAATCATCTGCGGCATTCCCTTCGACGGAGGTTGGGCATCGTGCGCTGATGAGGCAGCTCTAGTCTCGATGACATGAATAACCATGAAATCCTCATCGAGGTAATTACTGAAATCAAAATCCTCTTTATCATCATTAATTGTTACACCATGTTTTTTGGCCAGCTCGGAGATCTCAGCTCTGAGTTTTTCAACCTTTTCTTCAATTATCGCCTCCCGAATTGTATTAAGATCTGGAAGATTTTCCTGAACATCTTTCACTTGTTCATCAAATTCTGTAACAAATATTTTGAACTTTTGTTCCACCTTGTCATTCTGCCATGCGGGCTCAGCCGACCGTATTGGTATGGTGAACTTGGGTACCCACACCCTCTTTCTTGACAATGATGTCTTGAGATGGGGTATCTTAAAAGAGGCATCGACATGCCGGAGAGAAGTATGCTCCACGCGGTGTGAACCAATCACAACACCGGGTGGTTTCTTCATCTTTTCCTTCTTTAGGACACTCTTGTGAGTAATAACTAGTTGAACTTTTGGACCCAGATGTGACTTGACCGGTCGACGTTCTGTAGACTTTAGAGCAATAGAGGCAACAAAATCTGTAGTGACAAGTGTAGTATCAATCTGGCTTCCCAGACGGAATTTGATGGGAATACGTGTTGGTAAAACTTCAACTGACTTGTGGGGTTGTCGAGCAATCCTGGCATCCCTTAGGATTTCTTTCTTCATTTGCGGGGACACCGCATTTCCCATTCGCTTAAGCAATTTGACCACTGAACATTCTTCTTTAGTGGTCAGTCTCTGGAAAACTTTACTGACTCGGGTGATAGGAGTGGGCATCTTCCTCTCCCCACCATGTCTATGAGGTGACAATAAAGCAGCAGCGATCTTCTGGATACTTTCGTACATGTTAGTATCCATTAAGGGATGGAACTTTCTACCTTGTAGAAGTGAAGAGGTCTCCTGTAATCCAAATTCCTTCTCATGAGGAAACTCATCATCCAGTACTTTTTCTGAGATTTGGGCCTTAGCTGTCCTCCAAGGTTTTTGGTTGCAGTTCTTTCTTTGTGATCAAGTTAGCGGTGTAGACTTTAAACTTGATCCAATCTCAAACACTGATGGATGGACGGCAAATTCCTCAGTTTCATCTTCTACGATCATAATCTTCTTTCTTTTAGAAAAAAAAAGGAACGACAGACTTGGTAGGTGCCAAGGGAGTAGTAGTTTTCACCCACTAAATAAATTAAGACAAACTCAGCAGAGGGCTCCTGAATTTTCGGAGCGAAAACCTTCACTACAACAAACGGGGCCTTTCCAAGGGTGACTTCAATTTCATTGAATCCAGCTCTGAACTTGATGGTGAAAGTGACATTGCGAGCGTTGCGACTAGTTGGCAAATTGTAAGAAAAGGTGGGTGTGGGAAACGCCATTGCAGCAGTTTCAAAAAGAAAGCTCTGAGGTTAGTTATTTGGATAATACCTTGTAATTCTAGTGTGAACACTAAAAATTAACAAAGGCGATCCGTGGACTGGCCAAATTTTGTTTTATTTTATTTTTAGTTCGTGACAGTTTTAAAATTTAGTTAAAATATTTTAAAAGTTAAAGGATTTAATTTGTTAAAGAAGTTAAATAACAAGCACAACACGACATGATTCGATTTAATTAGCAATAGATCAAATCAGGCTTCAAAAGGGAAAGTAAAGTTCAGGACTCAGTGTGGGACCTGACTTCACAACATACAATACCCAGGCGGAACTATTCCACCATCACACTTATTGGAGGTTTGACCCTACAAAAAGATTAAAAAGAAGTCCTTAGTGGCCTCCTAAACCTCTCTATTCAAAGGTGATTGAACAAACGGTCCTGAAGTCCAAAAGAGTTGACCGTACTTACCCAAGAAAGAAATAGGTGAAGCATGCCAACAGAAAAAAGACAATTTGGTTCATGAGAGACAAGAACATATTACCGATGTATAAAAATAATATTTTTTGATTTAAATGGAGAGAGAAGCATTTCCTCAGCAGAGTCTCCAAAAGTTGTCATCACTATTTTGGTTAAAGAGTTGCCCGTTGGAAGCTATCGGTCACTAGGATTAAAATCCCATTGCACGCTTTGGAAGGACATTTTAATTTACATATTTATATAAGTTTTAGAAAAAATAGGAAATCAAACTGACCCAATATCTTTCACAAGTTAAATGGAAGAGCATTATATCTCAAACCATGTATCTATCCTGAAGGATAAACACAAGACTTGAGGATGAGGCTTGATCAAATAAACTAAGAAATATATGACATTCGTTTGGTCTGCGAAACCATTTTATTTGCCGATAATTTCCCCTATTTAATATGAATAATTAAATAAAGTTTATTTTAAACTGGGTTCGGAAAAGCTTCCTATAAGGGCAAGCCCCCATAGTTAATTACACTTAAATGACCAAAGTCACCTAAGAAAACTCTCAATAAAAATCAAGAAATATTATCTTCAAAGAAGCCAACATGATAGGACTTTTCAACAAAATCGGAGAAAGAGGTGTGAAAGGGGAATGACTCAAATTTGAAGCATTTTGTTGTAGAGTCCAAAGAAGGAAGAACTAAGGGATGTCATAGATCCAGGGGAGAACCTCGGTGACTTTCCAAGCTATCCTATGGTTTGGCTTCAATTTTCAGGAGAAATATTTAGGTGTTTCATCCTGCTGATTTTATTAAGTAGGGCTTATATTTGTGTGAGACGATCACAAAAATAGCATAGAAGATATGAGGATTTAGGTTGTGACAGACGACAACCTCAGAATCCTAAGACGAGTTAGGGCTTATATTGTATAGTAGCACTGTACAAAGTCCTAAGGATAAGGTGAGGATTTACGTTGCATAAGCAGACAACCTTGAATTCCTATGGCTTTATTGTTTAATTCTAAAGAAGGATATGCGGTTGTAGTTCTTCTTGCAGTTGAAGATGGTCATGCTAGCTCCAAGTTCCTCGTCGTGACGAGTTCAAGTTTTCTAATGTGTCAGGTTATGATGTCAAATCAGATGTTTCTATGGTTATGGTTCTTTAAATGTTATGGAGCATATTAAAGTTGATTAGAGCGACATCGGTTAGGATCCTATGGTTCCCTCCTTCTGATACCACTATTTTTTATTGGATTCACTTAGTCCAAATGAAGTTACAAAACTCAACTTAATGAGTTCCATACTTTCATTTAGATTGTGGGAAGTCTCGTTAGCAACCGTAGGTTACCTCCTCCGTGGGATTCCCAATCATATCATATAGACGTCTTAATTTAGTTACAATTGTTGTTTTGTGATGTTTGTGATTAAACTTTGAGTTGTATTATATTTTGAATGTTGTGGCAGTAAATTTTATCTTGGTTAATTTTAATTTGGTTTTGGTTTCAATTTTGTAGCTATCCTAACAGTTTTGGTTTTCATGCAGGGTGACATCGTTGTTTAGCATACAAGTTCGTAAGCACAAAAGTACAGTGTAGAAAGTACGAGAAAAGAAAGCACTGTAAACTGTAAAAGTGTACCTGGCGAGTCCTCTCGTTCCTCCACCTGAAAAGCTAGTACTTGCAAAGCACATATATGTATTTATAATTTTGCAGGAATTAAAGTATTCTTATAAGGGAAGTAGAAAATACCAATTTAAGGTATGTCTACTAATTTAAAGTTTGAATAGTTCTAAAGACCGACTAGGCAGGGAAGATACTAGCTCTTACTCTAGAGTTCCCTAAAGTTTGAATAGTTTTGAAGACAGATGCTATAAAGAACATTGACTAATTTAAAGTTTGAATAGTTCTGAAGATCGGCTAGGCAGTAAGATTACTAGCTCACTCTAGAGTTCCCTCAAATTCCCTCCACTTGGGGGCTAACATCTCGTATCAGAACCTAAAACAATAAACCAAGTTGAGGGCTCACCCTGGGGGCTAACATCTCATATCAGAACCTAAAACAATAAACCAAGTTGGGGGCTTTAACTTGTCATTACAGGGAAGATACTAGCTCTCACTCTAGAGTTACCTCGATTCCCTCCACCTGGGGGCTAACATTCTCTCATTGGAAGATACTAGCACTCACTCTAGAGTTCCCTCGATTCCCTCCACCTGAGGGCTAACATCTCGTATCAAACCTAAAACAATAAACCAAGTTGGGGGCTTTAACCTATCACTTTAAAGTCCTCTAACTCTATTCCCATCAATGAATATTTTCTTATTTATTTGCACTCATTCATGTGAACTGCATTCTCATTCATACAACCTCATGTGATTCTTTCCAATTGTTGGCTGAGTTAATACCAGCTCGGTTCTTACATGTTCTCACAACAAATTTTAACATCTAGATTATCCAAATCAAGAAGTAAATGAAGTGCATGGATTTAAATCATCACAACTTCTTCCAAAATTAAAGACCAATACTCTCCACAACTTCCATCCAAAACTTAATTACTTGTCATTTTAAGAAGAAGATATAGAAAACTACTCATAATACACGGAGAAAACAAAACCACACTTTAGTTTTAAAAAAGAAATTATTGTCAAACCAACAACAAGTCTCAATTAAAACTAAAAGTAGTCTAAAACGCAAAGATAAGAACTTATCTCAAGTCCTCCACCAAACTCTTGAAGTTCCTTTGAATCTCTTCTCTTTTACAATCACTCAAAAAAAAATAACAAAAAGGATAAAGTAAATAAAAAAATGGTTCGTGAAAATCTCTCCTAACTAACTCCCCAAAAAAGAACTTTCAAAACTTTCTAATTTGTTCTTGGTGAGAAAGCATCATTGCTTGATTGATCCATCTCCTATATCCAACTTTGTGGATATTTTGTTTGACTTGGTTGATTTTTATCACCTTATTGATAGTTATGTTGAACTGATTAGATTCTTAGCCTCTGTAAATCAGTCCATAACTCATGGGGATACCTCGATATCCGACGTTACCAATTAGACTTTACTTGTCTAGCCGAGATATCTCTACATTTGTAAATGCTCCGACTCCAATTTTAGAGGCCGTTGAGATGGTTCTGAAAGGAACCATGCCCCTCGGTTGATCCTGTATTGGACTTACTTTTAATAATTCTTGAGGTTGAACCTAAGATAAATCCTGAGGATGAGATTAAGCTAGACCATGTATGCACCTTCTTAAGATTTGCAAATCCTTATGGTTTGGTAGATTCGAACTAAGTCACGATAACCAAATCCCTTCCTTTAATGAACTTTCACCTAAGTCTTGATAGCACCTCAGAATGACTAGATGGGTTTCATTGAGAGGTTAGTAGTTTCAGAGACTATTTATATCTCTTACTTTTCCATTCAACTAGACCGATGGAAGCTTAACAAGTAATGGATCATGAAATTCTAAGAATCTTATTTGGGAGAATTTTGAGTCAAAACAAACTGCTTTATTACAAAAGAAGCTCTGCCAGATATAGTAATTCTCAGGAAAATAAAAAAAATATGCAAAAAGGCCTTAAAAAGTGAAATTTGGCCAACACTCCTGAGAAGAAGCTTGAGGTGAGCGGGAAATCAAAAGTTTCAATATAAAGAACTTTTTTATTTCAAAATTCTCCTGATAAGATCCTTAGAATATTGAGATTCCGAGAATTGTTAAGTGACATTGGGATGACTGATAAATCAGTAATGGATTTAAAGACATCTCCAAAATGAAAATATTTCCTTGACACCCGGATACGAATGACGAGGCCTATTAGGCTAAGGGTGAAAAGAATTAAAGGAAAGGGGCGAGGGAAAAGTACTTAAGAAAAATCCCACCTGGACTTGAATTTTGCAAACATTATATTTTGCATGGTATAGCTGGTCATGAATATGAGATGCCTACAAGAAAGCTCCTCATACCAGTTCGATTTGGTATGCTATATCATTTCATTCTTGATCACGGCTTATGTTGGAGAGAAAAAAATATATATGCCAATAAAAATATGAATGACATGAAAGGATGTAGTAGCTCCGTGGGCATGTTGTACAACATAGTGTACACCCACCTTTTTCTACATTTTATGTGTTAACCATATGGGTCCGACAGTCCTTCCTTTGGAAGTTGACTTGTCTTTTGGGCTAGGATTCTGCCCACCTCTTTTTACTCTTCATGCGTCGACCCTAGGGTCCTGGTAGTCCTTCCTTTGGAATTCGACTAGCCTTCTTTGTGGACATGTTGTACGACATATCATACACCCACCTTTTTTGTGCTTCATTGCACGTAAGAGAGGTCGTGAGGATCTCTTAAAACTTATTTCTGAATTGTCAAATAGGCAAAGTGGAAGTCTTGCAGGCGGCTTATACCTGGCGCAACCAGTAATCAGTGTAAGAGAAGCCAAGTACTTCTCTTATCCTCTCTTTTCGGTCCCTCCCTTCGAGCGTGTCTAAATGATCGTGTCCCACCCATCATAAATGAGCGTGGTAGATACGTTTGTTCCACTCATCATACATGACATTGAAATATGCCCTCTTTTTAGAAGATTGAAGCTGAGCTTTATAACTATGCATTCCATGGTTAATAAATGATGCAATAGCTAACCTTTTACAATATCTCCAATTGACGGAAGTTTCCGTCAATTTTTTATTGATATTTGCCTTATTGCAGGAAAGCCATGCCCTTTCCTAACATTTTTATTCGGTTACCCATTCTACATAGGGTCCGAACTGAGCACCTTTCTATGGATATGCTTGTTTTGCTCACTTTAGATGAGTGTGATACATTCCCTCTTATGGGATATGTTTTAGTTTGTGCCTTATGGCTAGACACCAGTTGGTTGGTACACTCTATTTTGCCCAACCCTCCTTACGTGTCTCGATTGACCGAGGTTAAGTTCGATTGATACCTCTTTTGTGCGGGAAAGTTGTGCCTCATTCCTTGACACCCTTATTTGGTTGAGCACTCCATATGGGTCGAATTAGAGTTTCCCACTTACTTCAAATGAGTATGGTGTTTTCCCCTTTGAGGGATGTTTTTTGGGTCAGCCTGAGAGCTACATACCCTTGTGGTTGGAATGTTACTTTTTGACCAACCATTCTTGGATACTGTGGTATTTCCCCAGCGGAATTCATTCTATCAAATCTCTGGTAGCAGTACCATATATAGGGTTGGTATGTTATAATCGTCCACTCTATTTGATAATTTGTTTGGTATGTCTGACCAGATCATTTCTGATAACAGCTTAATCCAGAGATAAAAAATATATATATGCCAATAAAAAATATATATGTATGTCATGGAAGGCTCTCAGTAGCTCCGTAGGCATGTTGTACAACATATCATACACCCACCTTTTTTACACTTTATGCTTTGACCCTCTGGGTCCGACAGTCCTTCCTTTAGAGGTTGACTAGCCTTCTTAGCGGGTATGTGGTACGATATATCGTACACCCACCCTTTTATGTGTGTTATTGCACATAAGAGAGGTCTTGAACATCTCTTAAAACTGAATTCTGAATTGCCATACAGGTAAAGTGGAAGTCTTATGGGTGGCTTATACCTGGCTCAACCAAAATCAGTGTTAAGAGAAGCTAAGTACTTCTCTTATCTTTTTTCTACAGTTCCTCGCTTCGAGCGGGTCTGAACGAGCGTGTCCCACCCATTATAAATGAGTGTGTTAGATACATTTTTTCCCCACTCACTTTAAATGAGAGTGGAAGATACCCTCTTTTTAGAGGATATGAGCTTAGTTTCATTACTAGGCATTCCCTCGTTAGCATATCTTGCCTAGCTAACCTTTTGCAATATATCGATTGATGGAAGTCAATTTCGATTGATATTTGCCTTATGCATGAAAGCCATGCCCTTTCCTAGCATTCTGTTTTGATTACCTTATCTACATAGGGTCCGAACCCAGCACCTTTATACGGATATGCTCGTCCCGCTCACTTCAGATGAGTGTGTTGTATTCCCTCTTATGGGACATGTTCTGGTTTTTGCCTTATCGTTAAACACCATTTTGTTGGTACACTCTATTTTGTCCAACCCTTCTCAGGTGTCTCGATTGACCGAAGCCAAGTTCAATTGATACTCTTTTGTGTGGGAAGCTATGCTCCATTTCTCGCCACCTCTATTCAGTTGAGCACCCCGTGTGGGTCCGAACTAGAGTTTCCCACTCACTTCAAATGAGTGTGGAGTTTTCCCCTTTGAGGGATGTTTTTTTGTGGGTTAGCCTAAGGGCAACATACCCTTGTGCCAACTAATCTTAGATACTGCAGCAATTTCCCAATGGAATTCATTCTACCAAATCTCTGATAGCAGTAACATATATAGGGTTCGTATGTTTTATTCATTCACCCTCTTTGATAATCTTGAACCGATCAATTTTCATTGCATTGTCAGAGCGACATGTCGTATCGATTCCAGAATTTGTCTGTTATCTGTCTGATCCATGTCCTTTGTCGAAGCCACTTTTGATGTCTGACGTTTGCCCCAATATTTTCCCCGACGAGAATTACGTTAGTAAATTCTTGTTGGAAACATTCGTTGAGCTCTCCCCTGCTATAGCTATTTCGCTAGTTCTGAGGACCTTTTAGCGATACTTACTTCGCTAATGCTTGCTTAAAGCACCCTACATTTGGACTCGTAAGTCCACCTCGATGATTTTTGGTTGATTTGATTGGTTTGGTCCACCCCACCGATTGACATGTTGTATCATTAGCTCAGCTAGTCCATGTCCCCACTGGGATATTTGATGTCTCCTCAGCAAAACTACTTTACTAAATGGGAGAGTCACCCAACGAGATTTGCCTTGCTAGCTCACTTTGAGCGCCCTTGGGGTTTAGACTGTACTATGTTATGTAACCCTGTTGATATTCTCGATTGATCTGGTTGGTTATGTCCGCCATGTCGAGTATCATGTTGTATTAGTCTCACGTCCAATCCATGGATCCTCAGCAAAAGTTGCTTCGCTAGTTCTTGTGGAAGCACTCTTATGGTTAGACCATCTTGGTCATATAACCATATCTTCTTATTGACTACTTTGGTTGGTTTTGTTCGCTAAGTCGAATGACATGTTGTATCGGTTTTACCACCGATCCATGTTTAGTCGAATTTCTTGGATGTCTGACTATACTTTGAGTGTGATACCTCATGCTCTTATGTCGCATGGTTGCTCATTTGATATATTTGAGTAGGATACCCTCCTGCCTTATTTGATACTTGGTCAGGACACATACCTCCTTGACTATTTCGATCAGGGTACATACATCCATGATCATTTGATTTTCCGATCAATAGAACTATTGCCTTCACTTGGCCGACCCTTGATGATAAGACCTCATTTTGAGGCAAGTCAGGTTTTGTAGCCATTTGGCTCTGAAGCCTCTCGAATCATATGCCAGTTTTGGTCGGTTCCTTTATGAGAGCGTCGTTGGCTTTATATAGCCATATGTTCGATGTCATTCGAGCTTGACTACATTGTAGTTGACTCAGTATGAGTACGTCTTGTCTTCGTACACTCTTTGGCTTTATAGTCACATTTCTCGTGCCATATGACCTTAGAGTTGACTCGGTTATGGGAACATTTTGTTTTTAGATGCTTTTGGCTTTATAATCATGTTCACCAAGCCATATGACTTTAGGGTCAGCTCTGTTATGAGGATATCTTGTCTTTTGACACCTTTGGCTTCATATAGCCTTATAATTTGATGCTTCTAGAACCACATGCCCTTTTGGGCCAGTTCATTTACGAGAGTATTCCATATTCAGACATTCCATGGGTCATGCCTCTACGGCCTCTGAACCCACCCTTTGGTTATGCCTTCAGGGCCTCTGAACCATCCTTTTCATTCGGTCATACAATTTAGTCACTGGTTCAATCACCAGCTCTGATCAGAATATATTGTGTTCTATAGCCACCTGATTAATGTGATGGGTGTTTCGTCTCAAGGAGATCAGTTAAACTCGCCATCGGGGTCTCTTTCAGGGGAAACATAACAGGAGGCTTGGTCACACGAGATGATTGAGCATTCTCCCCTATTGTTTCGAATGAGGTCAGGTACGAGGTTTCCATTGATTCTGTTATTTCGAATGTGGTCAGACAGATCGATATGTCATTTCGAATATGGTCAGGCAAACTTTCCCTTAGCCATACCATGTCCAGTTTATCTGGCCTGGCTGGGATCCATTAGGTCATGCCTTTATGGCCTCTGAACCACCATTTTAGGTTATGCCTTTACGGCCTCTGAACCTATTCTATAGGTGATGTATTTATGGCCTCTAAACCTATTTTTTAAGTTGACTGGTTTTGACTAGCTAGCCACACCCTCGACCATGCCCTGTCTAGTTTATCTGGCTTGGTTGAGGTTTTCTTTTAGCCTTCTCTTGGGATGTCACCTCGACTGTCAGGTAAGGTTTTCTATTGAGGATGTTCCCAATAAGTACACTGTGTCTCAGTGGCGCAGCACACTTGTTGGGGGTCCTTTGTTGGCATCAATTTTTTTGGATGTCATAGGTGTAGGGCGTCCACCTATGATCGACGAAAATTAGTTATCGCGTGCGCACAAAATTGGCTAAAATTGGCCCGTTCGTCCGTGAAGTTATCCAGATGACCTCAGACGACAAAATGGACTACATGAGTGCGTCTGAAACGTCGATTTTATCTACGAAGGACGCTCGTTGGACCATAGTTTTTGCGTGCGGGCTAAAAATGCTCAAATTTTTATTTTCGTCCCGATTGCTAAAATAAGTGGTCTGAACGACCCCAGACGATGAAACGGACAGTGCGGTCGCGTCCAGAACGTCGAATTTACTTAGAGGAGAATTTCATTTTGCTACGATGAAGTGTTCGGCAAAAAGATACGGAGAGATAATAATAATAATATTATTATTATTATTATTATTACTATTATTATAAAAAAAAAAGAAAAAAGTTTTAAAAAAAAAAACTGTAACTTCCTCCCTCTCTCCTCTCTCATCCCTCTCTCCTCTATTCTCTTCCTCTAAAAAAAAAAAACCAGTTACGCCCCATCCCTCCTCTCTCCGGATCGCACGCTGGATTGAGACCCACCGTGACCCCCCCTCCTCTCGGCCTTTCAAGCCGCACCTGCCTCCGGTCTCTTCACCGCCGGCGAAGATCGTAGGCGTGCTTATCCAGCCGCAGGCCGCGCCTCTCTCTTTCTTCATCTTCTCCTTTTTTATTTTTCTTCTTCTTCTTCTTCTTCTTCTTCTTCTTCTTCTTCTTCTTCTCCTTATTTTTTTTCTGCTTATTCTTCTTCTTCTTTTCTTCCTCTTCTTCTTCTCCTTCTTCTTTTATTTCTTCTTCTTCTTCTTTTATTTCTTCTTCTTCTTCTTCTTCTTCTTCTTTTTTTCTTATTCTTCTTCTTCTTTTTTTTTTCTTCCTCTTCCCCTATTTTTTCTTTTTTTTTCTTCCATTTCTTCTTCTTTTCCTAATTTTTCTTCTTTTCCTAATTTTTCTTCTTCTCCTCCTAATTCTTCTTCTTTTTCTTCCATTTCTTTTTCTTCTCCTAATTTCTTCTTTTTCTTCTCTTTCTTTTTCTTCTTCTTGTTCTTCTTCTTTTTCTCAGCCAACCCCACCAACCTTGCCATTTTACCTTCCCAGCAGTTGGACACTTCGTCTAAGCACTTTGACGTCGTCGGACAGCGAGTGTTGCCACTAATTGAGAAGGCACGTGAGTCTTTTACCTCATGGGTTCCCCTCCTTCGCCGTCATCGAGCAACCTCCCACGCAAATGTATATTTTTTTTATACTTTTATAAGCCAAAATTATTATATTTGGATACTTTGCCCTCACTGCTCCCTTCCTCTCTTGCCTTTATTGGCACTGTCTTTGTTTTGTGCATGTTTTACTAGGCACACTGGAGCATGGATCGGACGTCGGTGAGCTTGGCGCAAGCAAAGAGAATGCGTCTGCAACCGTCACGGTGGTGAGATTCTCTAACTCCTAGTTGGCCCTAGGTTTTAGCAGTGTCTAGGCGTGTGGGTTCGATCGCCCACACGAGGTGCGTGCGCTAGCATGGGTCGGCGCGACAGCTTGCCTGCATGATGGATCGTCGATTTCTTAGAGCTAGCCTTTAGGTTAGGACTTTTTGTGTAACCAAACACCCCCCGTAGAGCCGAGTGTCTCCCTTTTGTTGTGAGCCATAGCACAAGTCCCGATGGGTCGGAGTCCCTCAATCCCCTTGCTTTGGTTTTTTCCCAGCTTTACTTGGAGAAGCTAGGGGGTCGGACTTTGCAAAGTGAAAGAAGCTTCGTAGTTGACTCGCTTTGCAAAGTCTGGAGGAGTTCGTAAAATGGGAAAAGCTTTGTAGTTGGCACATTTCGCGACGCCGTGGAGAGTTTTCTCTTTGGAGATCCGGGAAGAAAACTCCTCACATTCCCACACCAAAGCTGGAGGCGGCGACGCCGCATATCCAAGGATCTAACCCTTAGGTTTCCTAGGTGAGGTCGTTAGTACGAGCGTGACTCGCTATCATATGTGGTCATTTGCACCTCATTATTTGCACATGTGTGTCTTGCATTGTTACATATTGTGTGTCATATATTACACTTGCACTTGCACCTTGCATCTTACACTTGCACTTGTACCTGCACCGACACCACTTGTGCCTCGATCGGTTATCCCGAACTGGTCACATCACTTGTGTTTCAGCCGGCTATCCCGGCCCGGCTGGCACAACACTTTGGTTTGACCGAATACTCCATCCCGATCAACCGACCACTTGCTCCTTTGCATGTTGTGTATGTGCATGTATATGTTGTCTGCATGATCGATATCATCAACTTGAGTTGCATACTTTCGGGTCACTGCCTTACCGGCATACCTTCTTTTCGAGCCCCTGCCTCTACAGTAAGCCTACCTCCGGGTCACTGCCTTACCAGCATACCCTCTTTTCGATCCTCTGTCACAACGGCATGCCTACTTCCGGATCACTGCCTTACTGGTATACCCTCTTTTCGGGCCCCTGCCGTCACGGCATGCCCATCTCCGGGTCACTGCCTTACCGGTATACCCTCTTTCTGGGCCCCTGCCACTACGGCATGCCCATTCCTACCAGTCACTGCTTTCATGGCATAATCTTTGTCACTACTTATATGTTCTGATTTTCCTGCATTAGTATTTGCATTTGCATATTTGCATGGACAGCGAGCCAGGTTCGTTAGGAGAGTGACCCTGTGTTGGTCGCGATGCCTTAACGAGCATTGTTTGTTGGGTTGATCCTAGTGAGCAATGCAAGTTAAGTCATCGGAACTGACATGAGTATGACTGTGCTAAGAATCCAATGAATCTAACTAGTGTCAATCCCTTTTGTGACACTCTTTAGATTTTTTTGGATCCTTAGGATGGGGCTAGTAAAGTGACCCCGTCGAAGTCATACCATACCAAAACTTACCCCTCACTTATATATTAGGTTGATGCACTTTCTCGGTAGATGGTGTGCTAGGCTAGGATTTAGTGTGCTAGATAGTCTTTCTGATGGCTGGCTATTGTTCTCTGTTGGATTGGTTGCTCTAGCCAGATATCTTTCTTTTGCATTATGCTTGTGATGTGTCTGCATGTTGCATATGTGTGGTAGTATGTTAGGGTGTTCTTCTGTAGGGAGCCATGCCAATTTTCATACACACACACACACATGTACCGCTATGTGGGGAGCAAGTAACGATTTCTAACCCTTTTGCTTGCAGGTGTTATTAGCTCCCCCCACTTTTAAGGCATGGCTAATGATATGTTATGTGCATGTGAGTTTTTCTGCTGACACTTGTTTTCATGCATGATCGAGTCTTTTTCTTTTCTCTATGTATTTTTAGAGTCTAGGAGAGTCCTGTAGCAGAAATAAGATACGGAAACGGGTTCCGAGACAGCGCGGGAACCACGTGAAGGGGACCAGGAGCAGATGCTCATGCCCCATATCTTAAGTCTGCATTTTATATTGATGTATAAAATTAGGACCGGGCATGTATATGCGGAGTCCGACCGCCCTTTTTCTTTTCTGGGATATGTTGCCGACCCAGCGGCACCGACCTGTTTATTATTTTGATTTGACTTGTTTTGCTTTCTTTACATCATGTTGTATGTCTACATTTGGATGTGTTTTTCCTTGTTTTCTTTCTGTGATTTATCTGAGATTTCACGACCTAACATAGGCTCTTTAGGATTTAAATACCTAAATTTCTACAAAATCCTAAATAAAATATTCAAGATAATTAAAATTTAGGATTAAAATATTCAGGATTTAAAAATTACCTAAATAAAATCTTCAAGATAATTAAAATTTAGGATTAAAATATTCAGGATCTAAAAATTGCAAATTTTTATCTTTTCTGCAATAAAATTTAGGATTAAAATATTCAGGATCTAAAAATTGCAATTTTTACTTTCCTGCACATATGAATAGAGCCTCCACAATACTTAGGATCATTCTAGATAACTGCATTCATATTTGCATGTCCCGAGGAGGAGTCCCCGTGCTTCTCCAACCTGACTGGCCCAACATACCTTCATATAGGTGGTTGTCTAGTGTGCATAGGATGTTAGAAGGTTCCCCGGCCTAGATGGGGTAAAAGTCCTTTTGTTTGGAGCGTTTCCAGCTTTGTAGCTGAACCTCCGCTTTCTCTTTCTTTCCCTAGATATCCTCACCATTTCTGTAGGTATAAGTCCCACCTTTTGGAGCTCCAGCTTGTAGTCATAGGATAGAGTTTCTTTCCTTTGACTTTAGGGCTACCAAGTTTCCCGTGGATGATGCAATTCATGGATTACTGACCTTCAGGACGTGTTGGGTCGACTACCTTCACGACCAGGTAGACTTAGGGTCCTAGTAGCTGTGTATGAAGGGTCTGTGGTACCCCGACCCAATTACTTCTACCTTTTAGGATCACTCTACCTTCCTTTTTTGTTGAGCCCCTTTGAGCTCTATCGTTCCTTGACTTTGTTGATATCACTTTGACGACCTGATGTCTATGAGCTGCCGCCCATTTGGGATACAACGATTTGTCCTCTGCCCTTTGGCCCGGACGTGCTTTGACGTATTGGGATGTCCCCGTCAAGATGATTTAGGTTAGTTCGTGGGCCCCGTGTGCTGATTATCCACTACCCATTTGGGATGTGAGAGATTCACTCTCTGCCCAATAGCTTAGCGTGAGCTTTAAAGTATCGGGATTGTTCCCACACGGAATAATCTTTCTTTGATTGCCTATACCCCAGATTTTTGGACTGTTCCCACACGGAATAACCTTCATTTGATTTCCTATACCCCAGGTCTATGATAATACTGAAGCGAAACTCCTTTTATCGAGAGTATTCTTGGGTATCCCCTAAGATGTAATTAACCAGTAGGAACAAATTCCTCTGGGAGTGCTCTTGACCCCAGAACAGGTACATATACCTGACTCTCTAGGTTATGGGTGTCTATGTAGATACTTCTTTCACGGATATTGGTTTAAGGTGCCTCCGCTCGATCTTGTTTGGGCGGACATTCTTAACCTATTTTTGTGAAGTTTATCGCACGTAAACTCTCCATGTTTTGCTTTTTCCCTTGTTTGTCACTTTGTCGTATGTCCCTTCTTATTTGGTTCCTCACCTCTTCAAATCATTTATATGGTTCGGGAGGGAGATTTATTTGAATGGGGGAAATATATGACGATCGACAAGTTGGCGACTCCTTTTAAAATAAAAAAGAGAAAAATGAATGGAAACAAGTCCGTTGCCAGCTTAATACAGAGGGTTAAGGGCTGATGGAGCAAAAGAAAGAAGACATTGAGTTCACCTTTCACTGCCTTCGAACTGAAGAGAATAAAAACAACAGGTGAAGTCGATGAACCGATGATACCTNGAGCAGGAAGGAGAATGGCATCTTGCCACCCGTCGAGAGCATGGGAGTTGGGGTTCTAATGTTTGGGGGAAAATATTGCCACCGGAGATCGGGTGTGTGTTCTTCTCCTCTATCGTGTGGTCACGCAGCGGAGCAACCACTTCCCTCCATCTCCCCATCCGCTCTTAGCCGCTCGCTATATGTAATTAAGGGCTTATTGGGGCGGGCCGTGTTTTGAAAATGCCTCTATGCCGTTTGGTTAAAAGTTCGGAATGTCTTACCACCGGAGATCGGGTGCTCCTCTCCTCTATCGTATGGTTCAGCTGTTCGGTTTTTGTTTTACAAATTACGAGTCCTCTTTGAAGCACGTAGCTTTGAAACATAATCTGACCGTTACGTCACATTCAGTCTGTTCTTTCTTAATTTTCGGATCAAAGGTCTATTTAGATTCTACAAAATAGAACCAAGAAAAAAATGATTATTTTCGCTTAAGACTAAAACAAAAATTTATTATGTGATAGCATTATAGCAAAATCTTAACGATCGGACATCCATAAAAAATATACAGCTCAAATAACTAGAAGAACAAGTTCATTATACTTAATGGAACAAAAAATACGCTCAAGCGACTGTAGAGCACTATAAATATTAACAAAATACTGCCTATTAAGAATATCCTGGACCAAAACAAAAAACAATTATACATATGGAAAACAGAAAATTGCATAGCAACAAAGTGGCATACTCATAAGACACATTTCTCTTAATACAATGGAGTCCAACTCACCCAACTTGAAGGCCTGATAGCTACATCTGTGACCAAAGAAGAATCAGAACTAGGGCTCTTTTGGTGAAACAAATCAAATTATGCAACCATTATAAAATAAAAATTAAAAAGGTAACCTGTATGGTAGGCTTATTTGAAGGGCACAACATTACCCTTTCAGGAGGAACACCCCATAATTTAGCAAATTATTTGACCATCAATGACCGACTTTCAAATGTGGGCAATAAAACCACGAAAAAATAACAATAATAAAACGTTATGGGGGAAAAAATAAGTAATTTAACTAGATTATCTATTTTTAGTTAATCTTTAAGAGAAATTTACATACCTTGCATACAATTCTTATGTATTATGTAAATACATTAGAATTGTGTGCCTTAAAATTTCTGTCGTTGGTGCATCATGGAGTGCTTTGTCATGTCTCTCTCTCCTTATTGGAGAACTCATAGCAAATTTATTCGAAGGAAATAAATAAGCATTAATATTATGATTACTTTTTATAAAAATAAAAGTTAAGATCTTGCTTTGTAATTGTTGTGAAGTCGGAGTATCAAAACCATCTTCTCCAATTTGTTCATTATTGAAAATTACTTGAGGCCGGATAGAACAGAAATATCCCAACAAGAGACTAAATAACACATCAAACTTGTGTTGTCTTCCAAAATTAAGAGTAAAAATAATCATATTAGGCAACTTTTTATATTTTTATCTTAAAATTGTTGCAAACTTGTGTTGCATTCTAAATATAAGAGTAAAAATAATCATCTTAGACAACTTTTTATATTCTTATCTTAAAATGGTTATAAACTTGTGTTGTCTTCCAAAATTAAGAGTAAGAATAATCATCTTAGGTAACTTTTTATATTTTTATCTTAAAATAGTTGCAAACTTGTGTTGCCTTGAGTAACAATAACACGTTATTTAGCATGTAGGACCATATATTCTTTCATGATAGAAGTTCAAGATGGGATAAAAAGGTCTTTTCTTCAATTAAGATCAAGGTTTAGGTTTTTTAAAGCTGAGGATTGAGTATAGAAAAATCAAAATAAAAAAACCTAAATTAATCCATGTACCCAAGCATAACCCTGAAAACACCATGGCTCCCAGGAAATATGAAATTAATATATAAAAACCTAAATCTATATTCAATCACTAACTGTCCAACCACCTGAAACATGTTGGCATATTAGACAACCAATGTATAATGACATGCATCCCAATAGTTTAAAAATCAAGTTTATCTTCACTGAATGGAAGCTTTTAATATGCTGCACACTGAGATAAAGTTAATTAGCAGTCATTCTTTCTCAAGCTTACTTAACCACTTAGTTATGCACTGAACGTTTTCAAAAGCAACTCAAGGGTTTGATTTGGGCTTGATTTGACTCGGATTGTACATGTTTCTATATTGTTGTGTCCGTCTCGTTGAGTGATCAGTTTGACTTTAAGTTTGCTAAAATTAGAATTCTAAATGAATTTTATTAAAGTTTGAATGTTTCTTGTTAAAAATTTAACTTTAAGATTCAAGCCAAATGCTAAGAATTGTGTTAGATGATAAAAATTTGTTAATGATGTATCAAGAATGATATAATAATAATAATTTTAAAAAATAAAATAGTTTATCAATATTTATAAGGAATTGAATATAATTAAACTGCGAACATAAAAATTTATGGTAATATGTTGATATAAAGTTATAAACATTAAGAAAGCTAAAACAATACTAAATATGTTATAAAATAGAAATAAATCAACAACGTATTCTATATCCTTCCCCCTTATTCTGTGCGGACACCGCACACAACTATGCGTGCGGTGTCTAATGGAAAGATGACACCTGGAACAGTGGCCCCCACAACTTAAAAATTAAATTAAGGCAAGCTTAGGGCGCGACCCGGCTCGAATTTGGCCCGAAACAGGTAAAAGTTAACAACGCGCCTGAAAGAAAGTTTATTTCATCGGAAAACCAAACGACGCCCAAGCGAGGAGAGCACGGAGCACCTTCATTCGATCTCTATCCCATCTTTTTGGGGTTTTAAATCAGAAAAACTTAGGGTTTTAGAGTTGTTGTTGGAAACCGAAGAGAGCCCAGTGAGAATGGAGACAGAAGAGCCCTTGATAATGGAAACCAAAGAGGGATCGACAATGCAGGTCGAGAAACGCAAGAAAAAGGAAGGAAAAGAGCGAAAGAAGAAGGAAATCCAAGAGGGTTCATCCAGATAATTTTTATTTTGGTGTTTTTGAGTTGTACACAAATGCACATAAAATTACCTTGAAAAAACCACATTAAACCGCAATAAAACTTGCTATTTAATTATAATACCAAACCAATCACTACTTAAAAATACATTAAATCTTACCTGAGTACTACATAAATAATATTATAATAATAACAGAATACAACGGAAAAATTACCAGAATATAACCTTAATACTACACCAAAATATAACCTTAATAATATTAATACATGAATACAATGGAAAAACTTCTATAATATACCCTAAGCACTAAACCTAAGTAACACTAGAATATAACCTTAGTAACCTAAATATTAAATATTACCTGAGTATTACAGAAATAATACTATAATAATAACAAAATATAACAGAAAAACTACCAGAATATAACCTTAATACTACATCATAATATAACCTTGATAATTTTAATACTTGAATACAACGAAAAAACTTCTATAATATAACCTAAGTATTAAACTTAAGTACCAAAAATATAACGAGAATACAACTAGAATATAACCTAAATACTACAATGCCAGAATACAACATAAGTATTACTATAATATAACCTAAATAATACTATACGAGATCACATAATATTGCTTAAATATTATCATAGTATTCCCGAAATAAAACATTTCTACATAACCCCTTATATTTTTGCATTATTTTGTTTGATGTAGGCNCTAGTTATCCAAATTATCTACTTATTTTAATTGCCTATTAGTGACAGATAAGCAAATTGAACGCCATCGTTGTAGTTGAAAGTATTACTTTTTATTAAGCCTTAGTCCGTAGTATTTTATTTCTCCCTATGGGATCGATAACTAGGACTCCAGTAGAGCCCTATATTACTTGAGCGATATGTATACTTGTGTCGACAAATTCGACTTTAACATTATTGAATATTATATCTATACATCTTTATTGAATCAAACACATATATATAAAGTCGCAGTCAAGTTCTAGACAACGTTGCTAGAATTTAAATCTTCTAGTAGCGCCATCAATTTCTTGTAATTGTCGATTTACAAAAAAAAGGCCGGTCAAGTTTTTGGCGCCGTTGCCGGGGAGATTTTTAAGAGTAATAGACATATTAGAATTATTAAAAAGTTTTTACTTAAATTGCAACTTATCTATATATTTATATATTTATATTTATATTTTTAATTATATTACTG
>JXCR01073585.1:251841-294252 GCA_002079205.1 Phalaenopsis hybrid cultivar | reverse complement strand
CTTTATTATTCTAAAACATAGTATCACTTTTTGTCAATTTTTTAACCATAGATATTCTTTAAGCAATCTCATGGTCTATAGTGAAATAATTAGTTGCAAAATTTCTACGAAATCATTTTTGCTTGCCACTCATATAACTTCATGTTTTATATGATTAGAAAGAAAGTTTAAGAAGTTTGAGAGTTCCTTTAAGCACAAAGAAAATATTCTTTTCAAAATTTGTTTTGTTGTCAAAGAGAAAAATAGAAGATGGAAGTTTAGGGATGTTGTTCCCTCCCATATTAAAGTATTGTTCATGTTTTAATTGGTTCCTTAGACATTTTGTTGCTGCTTTGCATTACCCCTCTTTATTTATTTATTTTTTATTATTGCGATTTTCTCTGTCATTATTTTTGGATTTTGAAATTACAGATGGGTTTTACTTCATCTCATGTTTTTTTTCTTTATGTTTTATGCTTTTTGGTGGCTAGTTTGGAGAATTATAATTCTCTATGGAATATTGTTTCTATGTAATTAGGGGTGGTTAATCCTCTAGTGGTACGACAGACACTCAAAGACCTAACAAATGATGGCCCACTCCACCCAAGAGCACTTATGTCATATGGGAACTCACGGCTAGAAACAATCCTTCTGATTTTGATATCCGGTAAGAAGAAGAAGAATCAAAGTCTAGGTTGGTTGGTGAGCCTAGTGATAGGAGACTATCTAGCTTGGTTCGGAGAGCACTTGTTGGGTGAAAGATTTGTTTTTTGCTCAATGTTACGACATAAATGCTAATCTCTTGACCCTACTTGTTTGGATGGGTTTTCACCCCAAAGTGTTCCCAGACTGCATGCATACATCTGTAAGTAACTTAGTGCAACATGGCAAATTTCATTGAGAGGAATCAGCAAAGAAAAGAAAAACTGGTTTTCATTCATTGTATTTCAGAGATTGTCCTTGGGCTGAGGAGTGTCCACATGAGTTCATTGAGCTGTCTACACGCCTGCGGCCCTCTTTTAGATTCTGTCGAGAGTTCGGATTACTCCACCAATGTAGAACGAAAAGAAGGAATTGGAAATGAAAAAGGGGGAGCCAGAACAGAAGCTTCGCTTCCGGTAGCTTGCTGACTCTCTCTAAAGATGTTCGGAAAAGTATTGAATTCACTGTCTTTCTTTTGGCTTTTGGCTTACCTCTCTGGAGCGAAAGAAGTCGGTCTCCCGGGATTTTGCTAATTTCTTGATTCTACCGACTGCCAGTAACGGTTCAGTTTGAACGAGCTCTCCCACCATGAACGTAGGCAGTTTTGCTCCAAGTTGCTTTCTATTATGCTTGATCCTACAGCTTGTTGTTGTTTCGTACTGTTCTTCTTGACCACTCTAGTTTTCATTCGAGCTTCTACATCTTTTTATTGGAAAACGAGTTGGATGTACTTTATTGTTTGGTCAACATGTTTGTGCTTACGTCTGTTGGATGTGAAGCTATGTCCCTACCCCTACTATCCCAGATTGTTGGGCTGGCCTCCCTAACAACGCAACACCCCACAGGGAGCTCCGGCAATGAGTCGGCCCTTAAAGAAGATTTGTAATTTTGTCATGTTTTTTTTTCTTTATGTTTTATGTTTTTGGTGGCTAGTTTGGAGAATTATAATTCTCTATGGAATGTTGTTTCTATGTAATTATGGGTGGTTAATCCCTTAGTGGTTGGAATTTTGCTGCTAATGTTTGTTGCACCACCCCTTGATTTCCTTAGATGATTGGCGGTTTCTTTATCGTTCTTTCTAGATTTTGAGATTTCCTACTATATGGGGTTTACCTGTTGTTGTGCTTTCCTTTCTTTTTGCTTTATATTTTGTGGTGGCTAGTTTGGAGAATTGTGCTTCTCTATGGAAGAATGTTATTAGTTGATTGGGGGTGGTTAATCCCTTTATAAGGGAACTACATTATTGTTTCCTTTTTTTCTCTATTGAGTTGGTTGTTGAAAACTGGTTGTTGATATCCTCATTTTGATGGGAAGGTTTTATACTTTTTATGCTTATGGTTTGTCTGGTCCTTCATCAAAAACAAATTGGGTTTTCTTTTTAGAGAGACACAACTCTCACTAACTGCATTTGTTCTTGTGGTTCCTTCTCTTCTACTGGGGCTTTCTACTTCGATTTTCTGATTGAGATATTTTACTGTTTCAAGATACAAATACTACTTTTTTGATTGAAAGGGAAACATATGTTACTTTTCTTATCTTTTGTTGTTTGCACTTATGCATTTATTTGGACATTAAGAAAACACTTTTTTGAAGCAACGATGGTAGTAAACTAGTGATGAATGGCTAAACTAGTTATTCAATGTTTGAACTTTTGAAATCTATTATCTCTTCTATTTCTTGAATTTAGTCACTTGATGTCTTTGGGTGTATATATCCTTTCTCAAATATATGGAAATTGAAATTAGCTTCTTTCTACATATCTTCTCAGTGACACATAGATTTTTCTTTGTCTCAAAGATATGTTTGTTCTCACTACTCACTTTGTTGCTCCCTTAGAGGGCTTACTCGGTTCCATCCATTACATTGCTCTGGATAGCGTTTTCTTTTGTGTTGCTAGAGAGAACGTCAGAGCACATTTTCTTTTGTTCGTGTTGTTTTTGTTTCTCCTTTTATGTTTTTTGGGTTGTCTTAAGAGAGGTGCATTAAGTTTACTCACCTCTCTGATGACTTTTTTTTGTCATTTTATTAATAAAAAGCTAGGCAAGAACTTCAAAATTCTTATAAAAAGGGAAAATAATGCATAATACGAGATCAACATGAGGTTCGATGATTAGGTGATGAAGGAAAGAAGAAAATGAAGTGGATGAAACGCCCTTCTTTATAAGAGTTCAATAGTATATATACAATTCATTTACATATTTATGATGGGATTATTGACTCTTAATTGGTTGGCTGATGTGGATGGTTGTTGTAAGCCCTTTAGAGGAATATATAGCCAATGTCATCCTTTAGAGATAAGTAAAGTATGAAATAGGTTGATTAATCCATTGACATGTTAGAGGCTTGTTTTTTATGCGTTAACATAATTTAGATGGGTGAAAGGTGTTAATGGAATCCATTGATTAGGAATATTTTGGTACTTATTAAATGAGCAATGAAGGAAGCAGATTGTAACTAAAGGAGGTATGAATTGTTCATAATAGGTTGACACCAGCCAAAACATTGATACATTAGCAATCTTAATAGAATAAGGATGTTGGCAGGCTTGATTTTAATCAACAATGTGATAATAAAAAGACAACAACTGAAAGTCATGAGAGACGTTGTTCAACGAAAGGAGCATGCAAATCGAGAATAAAAAAGTGGAACTCAGATGGGGTTGTTGTTATATTAGAAAACATACACTTTCCTAAGTAGACATCCAATGGATTGGATTGTGGTCTACATCAAGGAGGACATTGGCCTTATAGGAGTATAAGGTAGGGAAACAAAAAATCCAGTTAACTATTGAGCCAATGGTGATTAAATCTTTGAGCAAAAGCTAGATGAAATTTTAAAATTTGAAGAACTGGCAAAAGGTCAATCTACTAGTTTAAGGTATACAATGATGGGTATTTGACAAATGGAATATAATATTTTTTTATAAATTTATATAGTTCGGAGTTATATGTAAGTATATGATCAATATAGTGACATAATAAAGGACAACTTAGTTTATTTAATTGTTCATTATTTTTGTGATACTTGGTGTAAATAAAAGCAAGGGTGAGTTGATTGTTTGTTTATGTATGAACTGTTTCATTTTTAGTGTATTCTTATTTAACTCCTATTTGAAAGTACTTATGAATAATTTATTAATGTTGTTCTTATGAAAATTTGAATCAACATAAGCCAAATGCATCCCAATTTCAAACAGATGAAAATAAATAAATAAATAACCGCCAACAATAAAATCAATTAACTTACTATAAATACATAGATAGATAGATATTATCCCTTTGAACTTTTGGGCAAATTTCTCCAAATTTATATATAGTAGAGATAAGCCAAATAATAAGAGATATTGGAAAAATATGCTCATAGTAATTTCTTTGTTTCTAATGTGTGTGTGTTTGAGCTACACAGATATTTCATAATATTGATGTATATCCATTCATCTACTATAATGTGTCTGCGGTATTAAATGCAGCAGAAAGTTGCAAATTGCAAGTAGATACAACCACAATTTTTGGTTAAATTTTATGTAATGTGTTCTTTTAATTGCATGATTATGTTAACAAGTCACCTTCTGGTCACGCTCACACACAACTGAGCTTGACCTCCATTTGTCTGCAGCAAATTTATGATTATAGCTCAATAAAGAAAATAGTTGATAATTTTATGGGGAGTTTACATACACAGCGCCCAATTCTTATGTACTTATGTATCTCATACTAAAACTCTCATTTTTACAATCGCACTTTGAGTTTTCAATAATGAGGAACAATATATTCACATTTTCATGAATAGGTAAGATGCTATGTTTGTAAAGATCCAAATTTCGATGAGGGATATGTAAATGCATAAGAATTGAGTGCTACCTATGTAAATTTCCGTTTAGTTTATTATTGAATCAAACTGTGACTATCCAAGGAGTCTGTAAATTTCCGTTTAGTTTATTACTGAATCAAACTGTGACTATCCAAGGAGTCTGTGGTTCGCTCGCTCGAACTAAACAAGAAGAACAGAATCAAATAAGGATTTAGTCACAGGTATAAAAGTTAGAAACCATTTACAGATCTCCTCTCAATTTCTGTCTTCTATTTTTCTGATTCCTGGATCATGTAAAACAGATTTAGAAACGAAAATGGACAAAGAGTAACTGCTCCAAAAGGACTTCACGTTTTCTAACACAAAGAAAGAAAGTATTCAGCTGATCTAGGGTTTATGCTTGGAAGTCAGCTACCCATTGATCTAAGCTTCTCCAGCGCCGACCTTACACTNTTACAGATCTCCTCTCAATTTCTGTCTTCTATTTTTCTGATTCCTGGATCATGTAAAACAGATTTAGAAACGGAAATGGACAAAGAGTAACTGCTCCAAAAGGACTTCACGTTTTCTAACACAGAGAAAGAAAAGTATTCCGCTGTCTAGGGTTTATGCTTGGAAGTCAGCTACCCATTGATCTAAGCTTTTCCAGCGCCGACCTTACACTCTCCTCGACAAGCTCCAACCTTTTCAAGTACAGCTCCAGCTCAAGAATCTGCTGCCGCCGCCACCTCTCATCCTTCTTACCCGAAGCTTCCGCAGCAGTTAAGGCCGTCAGCACCCACAATGGAGGGGCCACCGCCCCAGCTGTAGTAGCGCCATCTAAGGCGGACTGCAGGAGTTCCTTAAACAGCGGGGCCAAACAGATTCTCAGCGCGTCCTCTTCAACAGTATGTCCTGTCTTCGTAGCCGGCGCCTGTAGTGGCGGTGGTGGCGGGGAGTGCGTCGGCTGCGGCGGCCCGGACAGGGAAGAAACGAGGATGGGGATGCCATGCGGAACCCGAGCGGAACTCTCTGCAACGGCTACCTGGACAACCGCGCTTTCCGATCCGCAGGAAACGGCGAGGGTCTGATCAGGATAGGTCAGGGGGGTCTCCGAGTGCGGCGGATTTCTGGGCTTGCGCTTCCAGGTTGAGCTCCATATCTTGCGGGAAATTTCGTAGGTGGCCCGATCGTGGGGGCTTTTAAAGACGGAACCTTTTCCAGATCCGATCCGGGCAACGGCGTTGCGATACTTTTTCTTGAGGCGGCGAAGCTTCTCGACGATCTGGTTCTTGTTGAACTGGAACTGCAGCCTGGTCCTGATGTCGTCGAAGAAGGGCCCGGTGTCGTGCTGGTAGTTGGCGTGAGTAGTCCCCCTCCTGGACGTGAACTCATAGAATCCCTGCAGAACTTTCATCTCGTCGNGCAGCCTGGTCCTGATGTCGTCGAAGAAGGGCCCGGTGTCGTGCTGGTAGTTGGCGTGAGTAGTCCCCCTCCCGGATGTGAACTCATAGAATCCCTGCAGAACTTTCATCTCGTCTGCGTCAGTCCAGAGCTTCTGGAACATACGGCGTGACTCCTCTGATCCACCGGAACTGGAGGACCACCGCCGATTCCGGTCGAAGGCTCCCAAGTCCTCGCTGTCGGTGGCTTCGTCGCTCCCATCGCCGGAAACACCGGCGGCGAGGGTGGCGGAACGGTGGTGGTCTCCGGCGGAGGGCATGACTGAGGATTAAGGGGTGGGGGTGGTTAGGGATTTGGCTGTTATTTAGGATTAGTTTCCATTCGGTTGAGGTTTGGTGAGTGGAGCTGTATTGCGAGGTGGTCTGGTTATCTCCGATTGCCCGATTGTAGGCAGACTTGATCAGCTTGGAAAGAGAACGATCTGGGCCGTCCAAATGGGTGGGTCAACAAAGACCGATTGTGAGTCGTTGTATGGTGTTTGGGATTAGTTGGAGTTATCTTGCCGTTTTTTATTTTTTTCTGGAAGACATTTTTCATCTTTTTTAAAACAATAAATTCTATTAATGTCGCAAATAGCATCACATTCACAATCGCGATAAAACATTAACCTACATACATGTGCCCAGGCTTACTAGCTCGTTGCTTTCTTTTGTGGCACGTCACATGATTTATGTTTTGATACATGATAAAGGTCGTGCAGGCAGGCATCCAAGCACAACACATGCTAAGCATTGAAACATGAGAAAGAAAAAGGAAAAAGATGGGTACTTGGACCATGTGACTATGTGAGCGGCTCATTTCTATGTGCTAACTACTTATAAATATTTTTATGTGTAAATTGATAGTACAAGCTGGTTATGAGCATTGAAGACTGATGGTCTCTTGCACCGATTGAGGCATCCCATCCTGAAGACAGGAAATAGGAGGAATGGTGAGTGTTTGCAGCTCTCCATATGCATTCCAGCAGAATGGATCATCAATGAGTTCTCCTTGGAAAGGAAGAAGCTCCACCTCCGACATGGTGATATTGGTGCAAGGCACCGTGTCACTGCAGGCGAAGTGTATGGGCGGACTCCTCACGTCATATGTGCCTTTGATATTTGAATACAAAACATTCCACACATACACAGCAGAAGTTTGATTTCTGCACTCTTTGCTCAGACAGTAGTATTGATCTATTATTATGCAGTTCTTCACATTCTCCATATACACTGAATCAAATGTGATGTCTGATACTGATCCCATACCTCCTTGCCATGTTTTGATCCTCACTCCATTGTCCGAGTTTCTTATCACTGAGTTTCTCACGGATATGTTGGACACACAAGCTTCCGAGTTCTGCATGCCTAGACTTCCGATGCTGTCATCCATCAACCATACACCACTCTTTTCCAACATTAGTCTGTCATTCATAAACATATATAGATGTATTGTGATGCAAATAAATGAATGGTTCAAGTCAAACTCACCTAATCCCATGGCCTGGGCCACATGTAACATTTTCAATGTCCACTGATGAGCAGCTCGGACCAATGGAAATACAGTCGTCGCCTGCAGGAGAAGGGAGGAGAGCTTTATCAGGTGCGCGGGCACGCAGACCTTCCTAAACCCAAAGAAAAACGGAGCAGCTGGAGAGAAATAGCATGAAGTACCGTTGCTGATCATGGAGTTATATATGCCCACATATTTAGTATCCTGAATGTGGATTCCGTCTGTGTTGGGGCTCTGAGCAGGAGAGTTAATCGATAGGCCATCAATGTAAACTCCCTCACAGCCATCGAACTTAATGTGGAACTGAGGACTGTTCTTTATGTAAAGGTCTCTGACTGTCAGATTGGAGCTCATAAAGAACCTAATAAGCTGCAAATAAAATAAAGGGAAAATGGTAAAACAAATCTGAAAAGCTGTCCGAAGAAAACTTGTTCTGTAGTTCATTCATACTGCAGGGCTGTCACAAGGTCCTGGTAATGTTGATCCATTTGGACCCTGCAGAATTCGATAAGCCATCAGTTATGGTTAAAAAAGGAGAGATTTTTAGAAAAAAATAGAAAGAATAGAGGGCGAGTAACTTACTCGGTGGGGCTTGCAAGGGAGATTCCACCATTCTTCCCCATTGCCTTGTATTGTGCCAGCTCCTCTAAATGTCATGCCATCTACACGGTAGAAAACTAGCCATTGCCTCTTGCTATCCTTCTTAGGCCAGAACTTTGGACCATTGGGAGGCATCAGGACTCCATCTACCTAATATCAGCGCATATTCAAAATGACACTAGTATTTCCGAGAGACAGAGAGATTAGAATATGTAGATAGATTACTTGGAAGACAAATTCTGGCTGGCACGGGCCGGAGAAGATTGTGGAGGTGATCATGAAAACACCATCTGATGGGATAAGGAGAATGCTGGAGTCTGCCGCGCAGGCAGCTCTCCAAGCAGAACGAAAGGCCTCTGTGTCATCAGTGGAGCCATCTCCAACAGCTCCGAATGCTCTAACATCGAAGACGCAGGGGTCGGAGCTCGAGTTTTCCATGTCAAAGCTTTTTGTCGGTGGCCCGACAGCAGGGGAATCCGAGGGATCAGATATGATGCCCCTTCTCTCTCTGCGATTCTTTGATTTATGGTCATGGAGCCTTGCATTTGAGCCTTCGAAGCATGATAGAAGTACTAAGATCCCCATTGCAATGTATAGTAGCCCATGAAGAGCTGCCATTGCTGAGGTAAAGCAGTGGAAGATAACCCGTCGAAGAAGGAGCGTTTAAGAATCAGAGATGTGAAAATGAATATAGGATATGAAGAGGAAGCTATAGGTTGTCTTATATAATCGGTGAGAGGTGTCATGGTCTTATTCACTATGCACCACATTCTAGTGGGAGACTTTTTCACTCACATGAACCCATCATGCGGAAAAAAGAGAAAAATAAAATAGAATATGCTTGTGATATGTGGTATGGAATGCGGCTCTTCCAACTTTGAACCCAGATGCTTCAAGCATGTCACAAAATTAGCTTTCTAAAAAATATTTTAACTCAAGTGTATTTTGGCTCTTAGTTGGAGTCACATGATTGTTTTGGAGGTTAGAGGAGGAACATGAGAAGCTTCTAGGCTTTCACATGAACTATTTTATTTATTTTATTTCAGTTTATTTTTTCTAGAGTTAAGTAGAGAATTATAAAGTTGATGTTTGTATGATTTTCACATCAATAAATCCAAAAATATTATCTTCTAAATCACAGAAATCAGCCAATAGTGCGGACTCTTCAGTACGGCAGTTAACATTGTTATATAAAAGAAAAGCATTAAAAAAAGTGAATATTTTGAACTCTTTAACGGGAAAGAGGGAGAGTGCCCGTGAACCTTTCTTGTACTCTTGCAGCTTGCGACCAATGTGAGGCCATACACGAAAGGTGAGCTAACAGACAATGGAATTAAACTAGTCATGACTCACGAGCGTTGGAGGAGATCACATTCTCTCTCTCTCTCTCTCTCTCTCTAGTGTGATGACGTGTCTCCGACTGCATGTTAGCATGAGATATCCGGCCTTAATTAACTCGGAATAACGGGTAATTCCTTTTTTGTTAATTCATAGAATCTGGCCGACTTATATAAATTCAACCGTTTTAAAAAAATTATGCTGATGTAACTCACATTCATGCGGTTGGAATGTCTGAGGGATTCAATTATATATCATCTGCTATTGTCTCCCCTGGCCATCAATAATTTATGTAAGGCCACATAAACTTTGAAATATATTTGTACATCAGAAACATGTCAACATGAACCTTGATGAAATTTAACAGACTAAACAACAAAAATTACGATCAGTGGGGCTCATACAAAAGATCAAATGACTTAATTGACAAAGTGCAGATTCCTTAGATCAAAACCCGAAGCAAATCGGTGCAGACTTTCCGAACCAAAGACCAAGATATGTCAAGCCAAAAGATGATATCAACCCAAATCCCGCCCCATCAATGCCATCCACCTCATAAGAACTTCCAATACTCTTCATCACAAGACCAAAGGTTTTACCATGATATATTCTATGAACACCCTAAAAGACATTTTGTCAAGGGGTGAGCTACCCGATAAGATTGTCGTGATTCACCTTATGCCAGACATCTTAGTTTTATTCTGAAGATAGAAGTTCCCCATCTAGGGTTAGAAAGTCAACAACCGGACTAGAGCCGACTGACAGAATCAAGCTAACTGATTCAAGTCTGGTCGAACCGAAGACCATCAGAAGCCCACTGACGACCCCAACTTAGCATAGTCAGACAAACAAGCCTTGTCGAATCAAGGTCCACTGATCTCAGTCAATTGGGTAAGAGGGTAGCCAAACCATATGCTCATTTATGTAATTACCTCAAATACCCTGTAACACTCCCATTAAAGTAGGGAAAACATGTAATTATTTTATTTATAGTCTCTTTCTATAAATACGGGATCATTTCTTCAGTAAAAGCCAATCAAGAATACTTTTATTATTTATTATTGTGTGCGCTCTCTCTCTCCCTCCCTCGTCATTGTTTCACACTCTATTCATTGGGTGTGACTCCAATATAGTTTCATATTCAACAATATTAGTTTCACTCTATTTCAAAATAAGTAAAAAATATATATGAAGTTGTGCGCTTATTTTATATTGAACTAAACAACTCTAAAGTATTTCAAATATAATATATTACTTCTATATCATATTCAGTTTATATTGCATTACTTTTTTGAACAAATCAATTAGCATATATATATAATAAACAATCATATATCATAATTTACTATAATACCTTAAAATTAATATACATAATTTACTTTACTAATATAAAATTATTTATTATTTCTTTATATTTTTCTTTAGGAAGCAAATGCACAAGTACTTTATCTTTTTAAATAATGAAATATTACAATAATTTAAGTTAGGAAATTTATATACACAGCAAAATTCTTATGTATTTAAATATCTAACATCTAAAAATTCATATTTATATTCATAAGGTTTTGGTATCATAAATTTATGCATAAAAAGTTGTATTCAAACTTTAAAAATGTAAGTAAATTTTTTATGTGATTTTAAAAACTTTTATGCATGTAAATATGAAAGTTCAGGTATTAGATATGTAAATACATAAGAATTGTGAGTTGTGCATGTAAATGACCCTAAATTATGAAAATTGTTGATGCTTTATGATATGCCTTAAAATGTGTTACTTTTATATATCCATTTTTTTACTCATTTTTAAGAATATTAAGCTTTAATGAAAGATGTTTTGCATGTTTTTTATTCCAAGTGAAATGAAGTTTAAGAGCAAAAAGGAGCAAAAATGGACAAAAATGGAGCAAAATAGGTCAAAAGGAGCAAACATTGACCTGGTGTCAGGATTTGGCGCTAAGCGCCAGGAGTTCTCGAAGGCTAGCACCATGGTGCCAGAAACAGTTAGTTTTTATCCATTGAATTTGGACGAATTAATCGTAGAGGTGTATGAAGTGACTCTTGGTGTTTTTCAGAGCTTTTTTTATAAGAAAGATTTTCACACGAAAATAGAGTCGTTTTTTTGGTAGGTTAGATCACCATTGGAGTGGGCGGTCACAATAGTGAGAGGGTGGTGAGTCTTTGTGATTGTGAGTGTTTTAGAGTCTTGTGTGAGTCTATTGAAGTTAAGGTCAGTCAAGAAACTTTAGAGAATTGCTTGGGAAGAGTTTGAGATAAGTATTTGTACTTTCGTTAACTTTTGTTCTGTGACATTGGTTTTTAATATATATATAAATATTTTGTTGTGTTATCCTCATGAATTATAAGTAGTTTTCCATATATCGCCATGTAGGAGAGAGATTGTTCACCGACGCGATGTTTGATGTAGTTTGATTTGTTTGCTCCAAGGTGACTCTTGTGATCATCCAATATTCCCACCACGACCGTATTCACATCGCAAAGGCACATCGAGAAGTTGGTATGAGAATTAATCCATTCCATTCGAATATAAGAATTGTATGATCACAATTATGAAAGTGCAACAGGATTTGGATTTCATGGTTTCATTCAAGCTTCAACCCTACCCATGGCAACAATAAGCATTCCAAGGGGCACACATATTTGATACCAACCCTTAAACATATTTAAGCACCTTTAATATTCAAAAATGCATGATGAAGTCCTTCAAATCTTCACAATTCTAAGCAATATAAGATTCATAATTTCCACTAAATGAAACTGTTTAAACTTCCAAGTTTTTGTAAATCGAAACTCTAAACCTTAAGATTTTCTTCCAAACAAGACCATTAAAACTAGGTCATTTCCACCAAGATTTATATAAGAATTTCAAGGGAGACAGCATAAAAAAGCTCCACATATTTCCTATACAAAATCATCCCATTTATTTCATATGTATCTTTCATTTAAATGTCGCATATGTAATCTCACGAAAATCTGAAAGATTTAATAAACCTTCATATGAATCTCAAGTATTGCATAAGGAATTGTTTAAGAGTAAGAGGAACCATTAAATATCACAACATAAGCTAATTTAGATATTGGCACCTGCAAAAGAGATGACTTTATATACCTGAATTTTAGTGTCAACCAAAAGATTTAAATGTATTCACTTGCATGACAACGATGTAACAAGAATTTAATTGACACGTAAATCCAAAGGGGAAATACCATTGCATGCACAAAATAAGGTAGCATTCAAGCAAGATCTAAGACGAATTTGAATAAACTTTATGTAGTATTTCAACAGGATTTTATCTAGGATTGCATAATTTAAATCAGGAAACCCACATATTAATCTATCATGTTGTATGTGAACATTTCACTCCCTTAACAAAGAAGAACCAATGGATACGTTAGATTGAATTAGAAACATACCTTTTACGGGATGAAAGATCTATCCAGTAGACACTTGATTCAGAGGTCACCTCGCAATAAACACAAAGAGATTTGTATGAGCATGTGCTATCTTCCAACTTAGAATTATGACTCGTGAGGCATTTGTGATTGAGAAAAGGTGGCATTTACCTACATATCACCCAGTCTCTATGTATTCACATATCTAAGATCCAAACTCCACTTTCTACATACGTGCCACCGCACAATTTTTCTGTGCTTGCATAACTCGACTTTCATGTGAAAAACTGGCAAAATATACCTTTCTTATACATAGGTTTAAAGCATCAAAATGCTACATGTGCAAGTATTGAAGTTTTGTTGTGAGGTATATGAGTACATAAGAATGACGAGATATGCACATATGTGAGGTTACCCAGCAATCTTGGTATTTTAAATCATCAAAAGAGATTCAAAGATGGTATTCGAACTACTTCATAGCACAAGCCACCATAAAGTTTGGTATAGAATGCAAGCTTTAGGAGTTAGATAGGCATATGTTTGGACGATGAGTGGGTATGCATGCAATTACATTAGAATTGCATTGAAGTTTCAGGTTTTGAATATATAAATGCATGGAAATTTTAAATTTTGTGCATAGAAACAAATAAAAGTTTCAGAATTTTCTTCTGCGAATGTATAAGAATTTCAGATTTTTATACATAGAAGTGAATAAAAGCTTCATTAATATGTGAAGAAAAGCAAAATCACACATCATGGTTTTATAACTGCATGAAATCGTGAAGGAAACATTGCACAATAAATAGCAGGGAAGTCTACATACATATTNCAGGTTTTGAATATATAAATGCATGGAAATTTCAAATTTTGTGCATAGAAACAAATAAAAGTTTCAGAATTTCCTTCTGCGAATGTATAAGAATTTCAAGTTTTTATACATAGAAGTAAATAAAAGCTTCATAAATATGTGAAGAAAAGCAGAATTACACATCATGATTTTATAGCTGCATGAAATCGTGAAGGAAACAATGCACAATAAATAGAAGGGAAGTCTACATACACATTACACAACACAATTCCATTGTATTTACATTTCTAACACCTAAAGATCGATATTTTCATGGCATTATGAAACCAAGCACGAAAAAATTTTGCTCACTTTTAGTTGTAGTGATATCTTTGATGTGTCATTAAAACTTAGTGTCAGATATGTGAATATGAAGGTTTGGACATTAGATATGCATGTACATAAGAATTGTGTGCTATGCATCTAAATACCCCAAAACTTTTCATATCATTACTCACAACCGTAAGGACATGAGTGAGCTCATGCATTTGATGTATAACTAGATCAACACCCATTTAAGTTAAAAGAATTGAAAGCTTTCGTAAATGTGCGTTAATATAAAAGTTTAGGTGCAATATATATAAATGCATAGAAATCAGGTGCTTTACATGTGAATGCCCCTACCAAATTATGGCTTTGGGATGTTCTACAATAAATCATTCCACTCTCTACTTGAGCATACCTCCTGTGAATCCAAAAATTATATGTGATATTGTCTGATAAAACATTTTTTCAATTGATCACTTCCAAACTACATTACATAATCGAGACAGTTCGTGATCCTGCAACCTCGTTAGAGATCAAATCATGGCAGGAAGTAAAAGCAATGAGTCAAAAGCAGTGGTGAGGTGCTGAATATAATAGCTTTGTTTTTGCCAGTGTCTGTCCTGTTTCAACCAATAATAATACGAATTTGAATAACAGGAATGCCATATGGCCTATGGAGCATTCTCCCCCACCTTTTTTATTGAGTTGTAGTGTGTGGAACTGAAGACTTGCATGTTAATTAAAGAAGATTGATATACATGCCACTCAATTCCAATACATTTGCATACAACGCCTAAACCATAAATATTACATACCATGGTAACTGAGCCATACATTAAAAGGTGTACGTCTCTTTCTCTTTTTTTTTTATTGGATGGATGATGGCAGCTTTTATGTGATATGAGAAATTCGATTGCCATGAATGTAAAAGCAAAACTTTGATATCAGATATATAAGTACATGGGAATTGGATGAAGTGTATGTAAATAAACTTAAACCTGCATCGAGATCAAGGTAGAGACTATCATGCATGAAAGTGCTTGAACAATACAAACCACAATTCCTCACAAGAAGCTTCCCAGAACGAGCAGGAAGGAGAATGGCATCTTGCCACCCGTCGAGAGCATGGGAGTTGGGGTTCTAATGTTTGGGGGAAAATATTGCCACCGGAGATCGGGTGTGTGTTCTTCTCCTCTATCGTGTGGTCACGCAGCGGAGCAACCACTTCCCTCCATCTCCCCATCCGCTCTTAGCCGCTCGCTATATGTAATTAAGGGCTTATTGGGGCGGGCCGTGTTTTGAAAATGCCTCTATGCCGTTTGGTTAAAAGTTCGGAATGTCTTACCACCGGAGATCGGGTGCTCCTCTCCTCTATCGTATGGTTCAGCTGTTCGGTTTTTGTTTTACAAATTACGAGTCCTCTTTGAAGCACGTAGCTTTGAAACATAATCTGACCGTTACGTCACATTCAGTCTGTTCTTTCTTAATTTTCGGATCAAAGGTCTATTTAGATTCTACAAAATAGAACCAAGAAAAAAATGATTATTTTCGCTTAAGACTAAAACAAAAATTTATTATGTGATAGCATTATAGCAAAATCTTAACGATCGGACATCCATAAAAAATATACAGCTCAAATAACTAGAAGAACAAGTTCATTATACTTAATGGAACAAAAAATACGCTCAAGCGACTGTAGAGCACTATAAATATTAACAAAATACTGCCTATTAAGAATATCCTGGACCAAAACAAAAAACAATTATACATATGGAAAACAGAAAATTGCATAGCAACAAAGTGGCATACTCATAAGACACATTTCTCTTAATACAATGGAGTCCAACTCACCCAACTTGAAGGCCTGATAGCTACATCTGTGACCAAAGAAGAATCAGAACTAGGGCTCTTTTGGTGAAACAAATCAAATTATGCAACCATTATAAAATAAAAATTAAAAAGGTAACCTGTATGGTAGGCTTATTTGAAGGGCACAACATTACCCTTTCAGGAGGAACACCCCATAATTTAGCAAATTATTTGACCATCAATGACCGACTTTCAAATGTGGGCAATAAAACCACGAAAAAATAACAATAATAAAACGTTATGGGGGAAAAAATAAGTAATTTAACTAGATTATCTATTTTTAGTTAATCTTTAAGAGAAATTTACATACCTTGCATACAATTCTTATGTATTATGTAAATACATTAGAATTGTGTGCCTTAAAATTTCTGTCGTTGGTGCATCATGGAGTGCTTTGTCATGTCTCTCTCTCCTTATTGGAGAACTCATAGCAAATTTATTCGAAGGAAATAAATAAGCATTAATATTATGATTACTTTTTATAAAAATAAAAGTTAAGATCTTGCTTTGTAATTGTTGTGAAGTCGGAGTATCAAAACCATCTTCTCCAATTTGTTCATTATTGAAAATTACTTGAGGCCGGATAGAACAGAAATATCCCAACAAGAGACTAAATAACACATCAAACTTGTGTTGTCTTCCAAAATTAAGAGTAAAAATAATCATATTAGGCAACTTTTTATATTTTTATCTTAAAATTGTTGCAAACTTGTGTTGCATTCTAAATATAAGAGTAAAAATAATCATCTTAGACAACTTTTTATATTCTTATCTTAAAATGGTTATAAACTTGTGTTGTCTTCCAAAATTAAGAGTAAGAATAATCATCTTAGGTAACTTTTTATATTTTTATCTTAAAATAGTTGCAAACTTGTGTTGCCTTGAGTAACAATAACACGTTATTTAGCATGTAGGACCATATATTCTTTCATGATAGAAGTTCAAGATGGGATAAAAAGGTCTTTTCTTCAATTAAGATCAAGGTTTAGGTTTTTTAAAGCTGAGGATTGAGTATAGAAAAATCAAAATAAAAAAACCTAAATTAATCCATGTACCCAAGCATAACCCTGAAAACACCATGGCTCCCAGGAAATATGAAATTAATATATAAAAACCTAAATCTATATTCAATCACTAACTGTCCAACCACCTGAAACATGTTGGCATATTAGACAACCAATGTATAATGACATGCATCCCAATAGTTTAAAAATCAAGTTTATCTTCACTGAATGGAAGCTTTTAATATGCTGCACACTGAGATAAAGTTAATTAGCAGTCATTCTTTCTCAAGCTTACTTAACCACTTAGTTATGCACTGAACGTTTTCAAAAGCAACTCAAGGGTTTGATTTGGGCTTGATTTGACTCGGATTGTACATGTTTCTATATTGTTGTGTCCGTCTCGTTGAGTGATCAGTTTGACTTTAAGTTTGCTAAAATTAGAATTCTAAATGAATTTTATTAAAGTTTGAATGTTTCTTGTTAAAAATTTAACTTTAAGATTCAAGCCAAATGCTAAGAATTGTGTTAGATGATAAAAATTTGTTAATGATGTATCAAGAATGATATAATAATAATAATTTTAAAAAATAAAATAGTTTATCAATATTTATAAGGAATTGAATATAATTAAACTGCGAACATAAAAATTTATGGTAATATGTTGATATAAAGTTATAAACATTAAGAAAGCTAAAACAATACTAAATATGTTATAAAATAGAAATAAATCAACAACGTATTCTATATCCTTCCCCCTTATTCTGTGCGGACACCGCACACAACTATGCGTGCGGTGTCTAATGGAAAGATGACACCTGGAACAGTGGCCCCCACAACTTAAAAATTAAATTAAGGCAAGCTTAGGGCGCGACCCGGCTCGAATTTGGCCCGAAACAGGTAAAAGTTAACAACGCGCCTGAAAGAAAGTTTATTTCATCGGAAAACCAAACGACGCCCAAGCGAGGAGAGCACGGAGCACCTTCATTCGATCTCTATCCCATCTTTTTGGGGTTTTAAATCAGAAAAACTTAGGGTTTTAGAGTTGTTGTTGGAAACCGAAGAGAGCCCAGTGAGAATGGAGACAGAAGAGCCCTTGATAATGGAAACCAAAGAGGGATCGACAATGCAGGTCGAGAAACGCAAGAAAAAGGAAGGAAAAGAGCGAAAGAAGAAGGAAATCCAAGAGGGTTCATCCAGATAATTTTTATTTTGGTGTTTTTGAGTTGTACACAAATGCACATAAAATTACCTTGAAAAAACCACATTAAACCGCAATAAAACTTGCTATTTAATTATAATACCAAACCAATCACTACTTAAAAATACATTAAATCTTACCTGAGTACTACATAAATAATATTATAATAATAACAGAATACAACGGAAAAATTACCAGAATATAACCTTAATACTACACCAAAATATAACCTTAATAATATTAATACATGAATACAATGGAAAAACTTCTATAATATACCCTAAGCACTAAACCTAAGTAACACTAGAATATAACCTTAGTAACCTAAATATTAAATATTACCTGAGTATTACAGAAATAATACTATAATAATAACAAAATATAACAGAAAAACTACCAGAATATAACCTTAATACTACATCATAATATAACCTTGATAATTTTAATACTTGAATACAACGAAAAAACTTCTATAATATAACCTAAGTATTAAACTTAAGTACCAAAAATATAACGAGAATACAACTAGAATATAACCTAAATACTACAATGCCAGAATACAACGTAAGTATTACTATAATATAACCTAAATAATACTATACGAGATCACATAATATTGCTTAAATATTATCATAGTATTCCCGAAATAAAACATTTCTACATAACCCCTTATATTTTTGCATTATTTTGTTTGATGTAGGCTTGTGAACCCAAGGTCCATGAGTTGTAGATGTCGACCATCTGTAGTTAGAGATGCGCTTGATAAGGTCAGGTCTGCTGTATCTGACGAGATGAGGAATGAGCTGAAAACCTTGAATGTTGATCAGTTCTTTGCACTTCCACCTTATCCCCAAGACAATGTGGTCACACTTCAAATATTGCAATGTTAGATAAATGAAAAAAATTTTGGCAGACAGAAATGCCAAAATTTAGGGCAGAGCTTGCTCAAGATATTTGTTTGTGAGTACAAAATCGTAATCAGTAGACTTATTTCATTGTTAATATTGTTATTCTTGTATTTCAGTCATTATATTATTCTCTTATTATTATCATTTTACTGTAGTATTTCTGAATCATTAGTTGTAATAATCGTTATAGTATTATTGCAATAATCGTTGTAGTATTATTGTCGTTTTATTGTAGTATTTCTGTATTATTAGTTACAATAATCATTGTAATATTATTGTCATATTATTGTAGTATTATTGTCGTATTATTGTGTTATGCTATTCTTGTACTTCTTTGTTAGAGTATTATTGTCGTATTATTGTGATATTATAGTGATATTACTAAAATATCTTAATAGTATTTTGTAAAAAATATTTTAATCAAATCGCAATATTTTGATTGTATTGCGGTAGTACTTCGGTTGTATATATAGTTTTGTAATCAAATCAAGATATTTTGGTTGTATATATTTTGGTTGTATCGCTGTAATACTGCGGGAATATTTAGGGGATACTCGGAACAAGCTAGATACGACCGCGGAGTGGTGAATACAACAAAGGAATATTCCAATCCAGCCAAGATATTTGTTTGTGGGTACAAAACCGTAATCAGTAGACTTATTTCATTGTTAATATTGTTATTCTTGTATTTCAATCGTTATATTATTCTCGTATTATTGTCGCTTTATTGTATTATTATTATTGTGTTATGCTATACTTGTATTTCATTGTTATAGTATTATTGTCGTATTATTGTGGTATTATAGTGGTATTACTAAAATACTCGTTATAGTATTTTGTAAAAAATATTTTAATCAAACCGCAATATTTTAGTTGTATTACGGCAGTACTTCGGTTGTATATATAGTTCTGTAATCAAATCAAGATATTTTGGTTGTATATGTTTTGGTTGTATCTCATTGTTATAGTATTATTGTCGTATTATTTTGGTATTATAGTGGTATTACTAAAATATCTTAATAGTAATTTGTAAAAAATATTTTAATCAAGCCGCAATATTTTTGTTGTATTGCAGTAGTACTTCGGTTGTATATATAGTTCTGTAATCAAATCAAGATATTTTGGTTGTATCGCTGTAACACTTCAGGAATATTTTGGTAATATTCAGAACAAGCTAGATACGACCACGGAATGGTGAATACAACAAAGGAATATTTCAATCCAACCAAGATATATTCATCCGCTAGCGCTCGTATATGTTTTGTTTGTATTGCGGTAATACTTCGGGAATATTTTGGTATTATTCAACATAAACTAGAGATAAAATTAAGATCAATTCTCAAAATATTTGAAATCCCACGGATCTTATTCAAATGCAATTTAATCATTCGTAGATGTTATATAAAAGTCGTATTATTTATTTATCCTCGGTACAAGCTAAATACTACCGCAGAGTGATGAATACAACAAAGGAATATTCTAATCCAGCCAAGATATATTCCTCCGCCAGCGCTCGTATATGTTTTGGTTGTATTGTGGTAATACTTTGGGAATATTTTGGTATTATTCAACACAAACTAGAGATAAAATTAAGATCAATTCTCAAAATATTTGAAATCCCACGAATCTTATTCAAATGCAATTTAATCATTCGTAGAAGCTATATAGTAGTCGTATTATTTATTTATCCTCGATACGAGCTAGATACTACCGGGGAGTGGTGAATACAACAAAAGAATATTCCAATCTAGCCAAGATATATTCCTCCGCCAGTGCTCGTATATGTTTTGGTTGTATTGTGGTAATACTTTGGGAATATTTTGGTATTATTCAACACAAACTAGAGATAAAATTAAGATCAATTCTCAAAATATTTGAAATCCCACGAATCTTATTCAAATGCAATTTAATCATTCGTAGAAGCTATATAGTAGTCGTATTATTTATTTATCCTCGGTACAAGCTAGATGCTACCGCGGAGTGGTGAATACAACAAAGGAATATTCCAATCCAGCCAAGATATATTCCTCCGTCAGCGCTCGTATATGTTTTGGTTGTATTGCGGTAATACTTCGGGAATGTTTTGGTATTATTCAACACAAACTAGAGATAAAATTAGGATTAATTATCAAAATATTTGAAATCCAACTAATCTTATTCAAATGTTATTTAATAATTCGTAGATGCTACATAGTAGTGTCTTACTTATTTATCCTCGGGGCAAGCCAGATACGATATTATGGTATTACTTCGGGAATATTTTGGTATTATGTTCTGCAATATATACATTAATTCTACAATTACAAACAATAGATTGTTTCAATTACTTGGTCTTTCACACATCATCATCTTGGTCCATCAATAAGCTCGTGTATGTGTCTGTGGGCAGTGATGCAGGCAATTCCTGCTGATTTTGAGCAGTCACATTTGAATATAAGTACATATGTCAATTCCGAATTATATCACAAATCATAAACCATTTCAAACATTAAGTTATGTACCTGACTATACTGATCCAACATTGAAAATTGGCTGANTATGTTTTGGTTGTATTACGGTAATACTTCGAGAATATTTTGGTATTATTCAACACAAACTAGAGATAAAATCAAGATAAATTCTCAAAATATTTGAAATTCCACGGATCTTATTCGAATGCAATTTCATCATTCGTAGATGCTATATAGTAGTCGTATTTTTTATTTATCCTCGGTACAAGCTAGATACTACCGCAGAGTGGTGAATACAACAAAGGAATATTCCAATCCAGCCAAGATATATTCCTCCGCCAGCGCTCGTATATGTTTTGGTTGTATTGCAGTAGTACTTCGAAAATATTTTGGTAATACTCGGAACAAGCTAGATACTACCGCAAAGTGGTGAATACAACAAAGAAATATTCCAATCCAGCCAAGATATATTCCTCCTCCAGCGCTCATATATGTTTTGGTTGTATTGCGGTGATACTTCGAAAATATTTTGGTATTATTCAAAACAAACTAGAGATAAAATTAAGATTAATTCTCAAAATATTTGAAATCCAACTGATCTTATTCAAATGTTATTTAATCATTCGTAGATGTTATATTGTAGTCGTATTATTTAGTTATCCTCGGTACAAGCTAGATACTACCACGGAGTGGTGAATACAACAAAGGAATATTCCTCCGTCAACGATCGTATATGTTTTGGTTGTATTGCAGTAATACTTCAGGCATATTTTTGGTATTATTCAGCACAAACTAGAGATAAAATTAAGATCAATTCTCAAAATATTTGAAATCCAACTGATCTTATTCAAATGTTATTTAATCATTCGTAGATGCTACATAGTAGTCGTCTTACTTATTTATCCTCGGAGCAAGCCATATACGGTATTAAGGTATTACTTCGGGTATATTTTGGTATTATGTTCTACAAAATATACATTAATTCTACAATTACAAACAATAGATCATTTCAATTACTTGGTATTTCACACATCATCATTTAGGTCCATCAATAAGCTCGTGTATGTGTCTGTGGGCAGTGACGCAGGCAATTCCTGCTGATTTTGAGCAATCACATAAGAATATAAGTATATATGTCAATTCGGAATTAGATCACAAAGCATAAAACGTTTCGAACTTTAAGTTATGTACCTGACTATACTGATCCGACATTGAAAATTGGCTTGGGTTTGATGGTGAAATGTTTCTTGACTTGAAACAACTTCTTTATCCTTTCCCGTTAAACAATGTGTCATGTTAATGAGTTGTAATTTAACGTACATCCAAAATAATAAAAGAATATAACCTAACTAACACTTTGTTTATTTTTCAATCTTACTTGTTGATCGGTTATTCTTCTCCCAAAAGCCTTTTAACCTAGCATTAGAAACATCTTTTGGCCGCATCTTCGTTGGGTCCTTCAAATTGTGTGGTTTATTCGGTGTCTTTTTTTTCTTTGACATTGACATTTCCTGATGGTCTCTCTCATTCAATATGGTTTCAGATTCGATTGTTAGTTTCTTTAATGTTTCCAGCACGTTTTTTTCAGCAAGTTTATTACCTTGAGTTAATATGTTGATCCGGTATGCAAGTTTATGAACGTGTGTTCGATATATGAGTTCACTCGAACAAGTGTCTGAAGTTTGCGGATCTTTCAAATGTTTATAACCATAGTTGTTATATATATCCCTCTTTGCATGAACCGACCACCGTAGTAAAATATATTTATCAGGGATCTTTGTTATATTCTCACGGTTAAGCACTCTTAGGGTGTGAGCACATAATATCCCCATCATTTCAAATTTTTTACAACTCATGTAATTTCAGAATTACCTTTATCGACCTTAACAATCTACGGTCTGACTGTGTGCTCATTATCTAAGGTTCTAACATAAAATTCTGAATCTAACGTGGCTGAGCACTCGATAGCAAGTCCACACAAACCATGTAACAACTCTGCTTCAAACATTGAATATAACTTCCTCGTATAAACTAAAGCTCATTGCCTCAACACAGGACTACTTTTTACAACGGGGACAATTACAGACTGTTCAGATTTAAATTCTTCATCCTTCTCATTTCTTCTCCAAGCTTTCATGACATTTTCAATACCTAAGAAACTCTCAGTGAGGGTGCTTGTTGGCTTGGAGGCATTATGACAAATGTTATTCATTTACTTACTTCTTTGTATTGAAAGGATCCCCATCCTAAATATTTCCTTATTGAAAGCTGTTGACCTCTTATGTCTGATATTGTACAAGCTAATCAACCAAGCATTCTCATATAGATTTCCTAACACAATCATTGTATGCCAAGTTTCTTCAAACTCCTCCTCGGAGTTACACCTAGCCATGCATTTATAAAAAAAGCTCATTAACTTTCTTGGTGCTCACACCACAATGTATTTTTGAAGATAATTTATTGTAAATATGTCATTGGCATAATCTATATCTTGTGTGCGGAAGACACTCTTCAATGGCTCCAGTCATTGCTTGATCCTGATCGGTGAATATTGTCATCGGGTGCTTGTTGTCCATAATCTGAATAAATGATTTGAATAGTCATTTGAATGATTCAACTGTTTCATCTGATAAAAAACCAACTCCAAATAGAATGTTCTGCTAGTGGTGGTTCACACCGACAATAGGAGCACAACATAAATTGTATTTATTTAATCTATAACTTGTGTTAAATATTATCACATCCTCAAAACAATCGTAATCAAGTCTGGATATCCCATCACTCTAAAAAAAATTCAATAAACTACTAGACTCATCAATTTAGATGTCCCATGCAAACATTGTATCATCTGCTCGCCTCTCAGTGAACAATCTAAGTAGAGAATTAGCGTCCCCATTTTCAATTATACTTTTTCTCTCTCTTTGTATGAAATTATAAGCATCCCTCTTCGTGCAATCAAGATTTTCAACACCCCCAAATTATGTAGCCAGAAAACTAAAGACATCGCTTGTTCTAATCCCTGATTTTGTCATCGATCCGAGCACTTGTGCACTGACATCACTAGTTTTTATGCTGGAACATAATAAATGTTTGTCACCGTCTGCCGCGAAATGATGGTTATGAGTTTCTATAAATTTCTTAACCGACCAGTTATCTTCTAAATAGATGACATATCAGATCATGGCTGGACAACCAGTCATCGTGTCCCCTCTTCTGTACTTCACCGCCACATTGTTATTCAATTCTTTCTTGAAACCAACCTTACCACAAATGAAATCATTTATCTTAATCATTTTTGAATTAGGCCAAAAACCAACATGGTCATTTCGCATAGTGAATCCAATATGGTGTGCATATGCACAATAATTTTCATAGGCTTCCTTCTCATTATGAACCACCGCGCGAAGCAAACTATCCGCAATTGGATCAATGCACACAGTCAAAGGCTCGGGGAGCTGCAACTTTCAAACATTTCACCATTAGATTGACAAAATAACGCTTCAACATAACCAATTAATAAATACAATCATGTTGGTATGAAACGATAAATCAATAACAACATATTACATAATACAATCATAATACCACATAAATAATACCATAATAACACAAAAGTTTACTTCAAAGACAAAATTACAAAAATACTAGCATAATAAAACCATGATAAAACCAAAATAACACTACTTACACCGAACATAACACTCTGTTAAAAACACTAATTAGATACAACAATAAATAACATCATGATACGTAATACAATCATAATACTACAGTAATAATACCATAATAACACAAACATTCTTGAAAGCCTAAAATGCATAAATACTACCATAATACAATCATAATAACACCAGAATAAACTCATGATAAAACCTAAGTAAGACCTAATATTATCAGAAAAAATAATATCAACCACAATAATACCAGAAGGATAATACCATTACGACAACTTAAACCCTAAAAAATAACACCTACAAATTAACTTAGCAATCAAATAATATAGTAATCACACCATCCGAGCCCAACAATACTATCATTTGGAAGCCATTAATAACAACACCCAGAACAAAGAAATAACTCTTTTTGAGGAATGCTTCCGGACGCAGCTAATAATCCAAGCTGATTGCCATCATTCTCGCAATCGTTTTGAGATTCCATATCCATTTAATGTGGTGTTCGCACAAAATAAGAACTATGCCCTACCACTCGAGTACGAACAGAAAAAAAAAAAAAACTACATCCATAAACCGGAAAATGCACCAATAATATTTGGCGGGATCGAAAATGTCGAAATTCTGGATTTGGTCGGATTCCGTAGATCCAAATATACGATTTTTTCCGGTTATTGGGCGGGGTTCGAGTCGAGTCACACGTTCAGCTTATTTCTCTTCATTGATGACCCACCATTATACGTGTTCCTTTTTAATTCGCTACCGCATGTAGAGCACATGCAGTCGTGGGCAGAATAATTTTTTCATTGCTTGACGGGCAGCACTGCGAGTCATATTCATTAAAAGAAAAAGAAAAAAGAAAAAAAGAAAAAAGAAAAAAGAAAAAAGAAAAAAGAAAAAAAATCCTGGATAAATACTAAATTTGGAGTGCATATTTTCCTCGTTTCTCCTTTCTCCTTTCCTGTATGCTCTGAGTCGCTTTTCCGCCATTCTACCCAATTTCTCTCCTCAATCAATTCCTGTCCCCTCTGCTCAGTTGCCCCAAGGCATTGTAGCGATTCATCGCAACCTCTTCTCACTCTGTGTCCGGAATTCTTCATCGGCGTTTTTGGGAGAGAGGATTTGTAATTTGGGACACAAAGGCTGAAATGACGAAGGTGCCGCTGCCACCGTCGCCGACTGGCTTTGTGACCTACGAGCCGGAGCACGTCATGAACTATAGGGGTGGATCAGTGCTGGGGAAGAAGACCATTCTGAAGAGCGACCACTTTCCTGGATGCCAAAACAAGCGCCTCGCTCCCCAGATTGACGGCGCTCCCAATTACAGGCAGGTCTGGCCTCATTTCTCTCTCTTCAAACTCTTTGAGGTTTGGTTGGCTCTTGCTTTAGTTTCCATCTTTCTGTGTCCGTTTTTATTGCGATTACTGCGATGAGGCGGTCCTTTTTGTTGCATAACGATTCAATCTGCATGCGAACGTTACTGTGACTCTGTGAGAAGGTTGCATCGGATGCAAGGACATTCTTGTAACGCGTATGCTTGCATGTATAGCGGTGCAGATTTACTTACGGACTTTTGTGACTTTTTATCTACGTAGAACTTTGATTTAGGGAGTTTTGTGACATGTTATGAGGGGACTAACTATTCTTTGCTCTGGTTATGCGGTTTTTGTGGGCTATTCCGGATCGATAATTCCACTATGGTTTGGTTTATGTTGAGCAAAGGGATGTTAATGCTGATTGAGTTTTCTTTATTGTCTTTTGAAGGATTATCTGTTGTGTTGCACGAGAATTGTGTTGAATATCTGTACAACGTAATCATGAAGTAATGGAAGGTTTGTTAGCTAATGAAGACTTGCTAGCTAACGAGAGTTAAGGTTGTACTTCCGGTCATCCAGTACGAGTGATGCATTTTCTTTAAATAGACGTAGTCTCTCACATAAAGAGATTGTTGAGAATTGTATATAGTTTAGGGTCTCCGATATAGATGGTGTAACTGTTTCAAGAGTCGGGGTAGACCGAAACAAGGGACTTGATAAAACGAATGGCATGACAGGCAATGTTCCTTCATTTTGTCTCCCCTTTGAGCTTGATCCCATCACCACCAAGCTCATTTACCTCATTTTTTGGCTCTTCCTCAGCTAGCCCTTCCCACACAACGGCACGAGGCATTGTTCCCACATGTACCAATCTCTCCCATCACTACTTTCCCCATCTCGCCTCATATCTCCAGTATCTGGCAAATTACTGAAGAGCTAGACCATCTCCATGGTAATATGACTTGAATTCTTTAAAAGTTACATTCATACTCACAAACAATCTCTTCTCTATTGAACTACAACAAACATACCCTTTATGGGTGAGGCAGCAGAATAACCCACGAAAACACACTTCATAGCTCCGGGATCCAGCTTCTCTATTGATGATTTATTATCCTTCACAAAACATACACAGTCAAATATGTTCAATAGGAGGATCTCATCATTATCTCCTTTCAACAACTCACAAGGAAATTGTCATTCCAACACTCTTGAAGACATTCTGTTGATCAATTGATCGGCTGTGAAAACTGTTTACCCACACAATGCTGTGGGACATTCATCGAGATTATCATGCTTCAGACTACCTCTGAAAAATGCTTATTCATCTTCTCTGCTACTCTGTTTTGTGTCGGTGTGTATGGACATGTGGTTTGATGATGTATCCCTTGGGCTAACAGATACCCCCCAAATGTCTTGTTGGTGTATTTCATCCTATTATCAGACCTCAATACATTTACTACTACATTGTATTCTGTTTGAATCGCACTTTGAAAATTTTTAAAGCAGTCAAAAGCATCACTTTTGTTTCTCATCTGACATAGCCAAGTAACACGAGAAAAAAATCAATAAAAATCACAAAAATATCTTCAGTCATTCAAAGATGTTGTTGAACAAGGTCAACATACATCTAAATGCATCAAATCAAAAAATACAAGAACTCATATTATCAAAACTAGTATAAGAGCTCCCGATAAGCTTCCTAAACACACAAGCATCACACATAAGTTTTTGTTTTTTTTTCATACAAATACGAATACAAACGACTCAATAAACTAAGCGAAGGGTGTCTCATGTGCTCTTGATGTAACAACAACACTTCTTTCACACTCTTCTCGGATCCTCCTACTCCAATACTCTTTACCTTGAATGTTAAGGCTGAGTCTATCCCTTCTCTATCCAAGTATCAGAGTCCATTATGTCACGTGTCAGTCAAAAGTCTCTCGTGAGTTCTCTTCTCTTGAAAGATCACCTTATGAATATCAAATGAAACAACACATTTTAGCTGGACTATAAGGGTACAAATTGATAAAATATTCACGGGAAAGGAAGAAGCATGCAAAATATTATACAATCATAAAATTGGTACACCTCATTGTACTAATACCAAGCACATGCTGTGTTTTACCATCAATTGTTTGAATACTCTATGGAACTACTAGATGAGTATAGAAAGAGAACTAACTAGCAGTATCAGCCACATGCCGAGATGCACTAGAATTTATTACCCATTTTGATGATCTTGTAGTGAATATAGGGACAAGAGTATGTGTATCACAAATATTTTTGTCTGAGTGAGCATGAGTAACAGTGTTCCCCTTGGATAATGATAAGATAGATGCATCCTCAATCACATCACATGCCGCTCTGCTTTCCCTTCAACATCTCCAAGAATTCGTGATTCTCATCGGTAAAGACCACACGTTTCTCCCTCAATCCCCACCACCATCATATTTGTCTGGTAGCCTCCTCTTCCACCTCTTTGGCCCACAAAACCATGACCATGGCCTCTAGATTGTCCACATTCACCTGTCTCTCTCTCCTTAGGTAACTTTAGACAAGCCTTACTCAGATGTCTAAATTCTCAAAAGTTGTAGCACCTGCGGGTCTCCCTCTAGACACCTGTCATACCTGAGCTCGAGCAACCAAAGCCGATCGCATATCTGGAAGTCCACACAGATGAGAGTGTAATCTCATGCGACCCTCCTCCTGTTTCATCGCAGTGATGGTCTCATCCAGTAAAGAAATCATTGTCTGGGCTAGGAGGATCGATCTCCTCTTATGAAAGGTCAGATTTAGATGAGCCAGAAACTGCACAGTCCTCATGAGGTTATGTTCTCAAGATCTTGCCATAGTCGCTCCATCTCTATGAAGTACTCTTGAATTGGTCTATCACGTTGTACCACAACCACTGTCCTGTTAAATCTGAAACACCCTCATGTGTTTCTCAATCCTAGCATAGGTTTTCTTTAACTTTGCCCAGATGTAATTCACCTTTCAAATGTCGTCCACTGATGAGGAAATCGTTGGAACTATCAAGTTGAGAAGCCAAGTGTAAAGTAAGGCATGCGTGGTCCTCCACCCATCCACTTCAGTACTATCACCTACTGGCTCAGCCTTGACTCCCATCAGATACCTCTGTAGTCTCTTCACTACTATAGTAGTCTCGATCCAATGTGACCAACTTAGATACGTGACTCGTACATCAAACTTTAAATCTACAAAAGGGAGATCTAGCTTCACCTGCATCGAAGCACGTGTTGAGGTAGTGGTTCACATCAAAACGCTAGCTCCCTATATGAGCTCGATCAAGACCTTCAAAATCTCATAATCTATCTTCTCCAAAAGCCGTAATCCTTTACCTACGACACCATCTCCTTCTGACATCCTTAATCACAAGGAATCAAGCCTAGATCATACACGAATTCCTTCCTATGCCCCGCAACCAAGACCAATCCGTAGCTTTACTGCCCTGCTCCTTCTGCTCTTGGTCACGTACGAAGCATCCTCACCTTTTTCGTCATCTTTTGTCGCATTAGAGCCATAACTGTACGTATGTCCGAGATCCTTCCTTCTCAGTTTCATGATGACAACTCAACCGAAGTCGAAATCCTTCCGCCTCCTTGCGCAGAATCAAAGCCGTTTGCACTCCCTCTGTCGTCAGAATCCCATGAAACTGTAGGATCTCTCCCTTGTGCGTCGAAGCTGCTCCATTGTTCACCGCTCCAAGCCCTTGGCCTCACGCGCGATCCTGCTCTTCCCTAAAGACGTCGTTCACTCTTTCACACTCGACCCAAACTCTTGTCGCTCTCCCCACACTGAAGTCGTAGTCCTTGCTCTCTCGTGACACAGAACAACTGAAGCTTTGCTAAATTCCCTGCTCGTTCCGCACGACTCTATCGATCGCACGCCACAACAGAGTCGATTTCATGCTTTTGTTCACGCTAGCTGTTCAAATCGTCGTCCTATCTCCAGCAGTCGAAGCCTTCGCTTGCCAAGTTAGTGGGAAAGCAACGAAGGAATCGCTTCATACAGAGACCACCGCGCGTGAGCCCTTCACACCTCTCGACATCGAAGACTCTGTCATTCCTCCTCTCTTGCACGAATCCCTAGCGATACAGTTGGGCTTAGCAGCGACGGTAGATTTGTTTTTGTGAAGTATTAGACTTCATTGTTGGAAGAAGTTGTGATGATTTAAAACCTTGTACTTCATTTACTTCTTTATTTGACCAATTAAGATGTTAATTTATATTGTGAGAACATGTAAGATCCGTGATGATATTGTCTCAGTCAACAAATGGTTTGAATCACATATTGATTTCATGGATGATAATATTGTTCATGGGGTTGAGTGTAAATAAATAGGGAAATAAACTTTTCAAGAGTGTATAATTAGAGAACTTTAGAGTGACAGACTAAAATCTCCAATTTGATTTATAATTTTAGGTTTTGATATGAGATGTTAGCCCCTAGGTGGAGGGAGAAGAAAGAACTCTAGAGTGAGAGCTAGTATCTTCCCTACCTAACCGATCTTCAAGACTATTCAAAATATAAATTAACTGATGTTCTTTATAGCATCTCTAATAAGAGTAAATAATATTATTGCTCATATTTGACACAACACATTTAATATACTTTCACAATATAATTTCTATACTTATTACTGATTTATGCTATGGAAAAAAATATTTTACTCATATCAACTTTTTCATGCAAATATTTAGTTAAGTTAATTAGTTGCTTACTTTATTTTAAATTATAAAAAATTAAGAAAATAATCGAATTTTCATTCCTATTATAGTATCTTAAGTTTAAGTAAAAATATTTTGCCAAGTATGATTTTTGTTATCTAAACTTTCTAGTTTTCTATAGTGCATATTGTCAGTTTCTCCGTGGGTTCGATATTCGGGGCTTAATAAAAAAATCTTATATTGCTTGATAATGATACGTATACTTGCGCAGTATTCCATATTTAGATATTATAACTGTATTCTTATTTGCTTCATAGTGAAGAACTTACCTAACTTTTGCTTAAGATCAAGTTTTTGACTTTGTTGCAAAGTAAGAATCATTATTAAAAAAATTAAGCTTATAATTGCATGAGGGGAGAGGGTCGATTCAACCCTCTCTCAACTGAAGTTTAGGGCCAAATCGGTTTAGCTTTTGGAGAAACACCTCCGTGTCTCACTCTAGGATGTTCTTTCCTCCAGAAAGCTTAAGACGATTTCCAGCACTATGGTTCATCCATCCTACCCGATCATCTATCGTTGGGTATATTGCTGGACTGAATTTAATACCTCAATGGCTCCTTATGGGCTTCTAAAAGTGCCACAAAATAGTTTTATCTCAAATATACTGGACCTTCCTCAATAGGTGCAACCCAAGAAGTATTCTATATGTTTGAAAAGTCTGAATTTCTCTTATTTGGGGTTGTTTTGTGTTTGATATCGATTTCTCAAACTCATGACCCTTTTGGACATCTAAGATCAGTTTTCTGATGCTTCTCTTAATGCCTGCAAAATGGTAGCTTGAGGTATCACAATCTTTTACTTTACATGAACGCCCCATTACCTCAGACTCACTACCTTCTAAAATGACTATTATCAACTTATCTAGTCTCTTTCCTGAATTTTCTTAGAATCGCAGGCATTTTTTCCTTGTCGACTGGAAGTTGAAAATCCTTTCCTATATATTCATCTTCTTCTGGATCATTGTTTATTGTTTCAACCGCTCCCCGGGCAATCTGATTCGATATGTCCAATTCAATGACACTTGAAACATTTTCGGGCTGAGACGGATTTAAGAATGCTGATTGGTTCCAACTACTCTTTACTTTGTTCCAGTTCCTCCTTAGGCAGGGTTGGCTTGAATGTTCCCTTGAGTGTAGTTTGGCTGTAAAAACTTAGGGTTGAACCCTACTTGTAAGATGTGACAGTTACTAATACATCTAAAATATATAATAGATTTATACACATTTTTATATCTATTTTTTAGATATTGTGCTTTAATGAAAGATATCTGTGTGTATTTCTTTCAGGTATAATCAAATAGATGAAAAATGCTAAAAGAAGTGAAAAATAATTAAATTTGAAGCAAAAATGATGAAAGTGAAAAAATGAACTAAGACGCTTAAGCGCTCGTGACTGACGCCTAAGCGCTAGTTATTTAGAGAGAACCGCACCTAAGCACCAGGTACCCCGCGCTTAAGCGTCAGAAGTAGTTTTTTGATGATTTATTGAATTTGAACAAACTTTTGAAGAGGCGTTTGAAACAACCCTTGGTAAAAACGTAAGAAATAATCTATGGATACGAAAATTCATTCAATTGGCTTTTCAAAGGAGGAATTTCTAGAAGATTCATTGAATGAAGACACATTTTGAAGAGACACCAAGACACCTTTTGGATTTTCATAAAAAAAGCTTGGATCACCAAAGAAGAGAAGCCAGCCATTAGACATACACAACCACCATTCATCTTAGTAACCTATTGTGAGTGAAGGAAGAGAATTCAAAGGAACTTTAAGACATTTGATGGAGAAGATTTGAGATAAGTTTTTATCTTTGTGACTACATTTGGTTTTAATTTAGATTTCTTATTCCACTTTTAAACTCATGTGTGGTTGTGTTTTCTCCATGGATTCTGAGTAGTTTTCTTTATCTTTTTTCTTAAAATGATAAGTGATTAAATATTTAAAGGAAGCTTTGTGAAGTATTAGACTTCAATGTTGGAAAAAATTGTGAAAATATTATAACTGTATTCTTATTTGCTTCATAGTGAAAAATTTACTTAGTTTTTGCTTGAGATCAAGTTTTTGATTTTGTTGCAAAGTAAGAATCACTATTAAGGAAATTAGCTTATAATCGCATACATGCATTTTACATCTATATAGAAAGTCGGAATCATGTTTTTGGCGCCATTGCCGAGAAAACGAAGAAAAGTTATAAAATTTTTCAAAAAAAAGTTTTTAGAAAGCAAAATTTCTATTTTTCTAAAGTATTATTTAAACTTTAAGATTTATTATAGGAATATTGTAGTACTGTTTTTATAGTAAGTTCTTGTTTGTGTGTTTTTATTTTTATTTTTATTTTATGTCTTTTATAGTAATGTATTTGTAGTTTACGTTCCATAGGACTTGTGCCTTACGATTCTGAATTACTAAGAATTATTAGAAAAATTAAAAAAAATAAAAATTACTGAAAAATTTCAAAAAATGAGAAATAAAAATAATCAAATTGTTGAAGTTTAGACCTTTAAGAGATTATGCAAACCCTGCAGTGGACGAACTTCATTGTAGTATTCAAAAACCCGCTGTAGTGGCTAATTCATTTGAATTTAAACCTGCTATTATCCAAATGATTTCATATAATTAGTTTGGGGGAGCACCAACTGAATATCCAAATTTATATATTGTCAATTTTCTAAAATTATGTGCTAAATTTAAATATGATGGTGTATCAGATAATGCTATAAGACTTATATTATTTTCTTTCTCCTTGAGAGATAAAACTAAGATATTGTTACATTTGTTATCATCTTGATCTATCAGAACTTTGGATGATTTAGTGCAGAAATTGCTTACTAAATATTTTTCACTATAAAAAACTGCGAAGTTTAGAAATAATATTATATTTTTTTGTCAGTTTGAAGGAGAATCTATTTATGAAGCATGAGAATAATTTAAACAACTCTTAAGTGTTCACACTTTGCTATACCAGATTGATTAATAATTCAAACTTTTTATAATGAATTAGCTGAATCTCTTATAACTATTATAAATGTCGTTGGTGGTGGCTCATTGATGTCAAACCATTTAATGACGCTTATGCTTTAATTAAAAATATAATTACAAATAATTTTCAGTGGTCTTCTGAAAGGGTAAACTTAAGAGAGTAGCTAATGTTCATGAAATTGATTCTTTTACCATGTTAGCAAATCAAATTGCTGCAATTTCAAGAAAGTTAGACTAATTTAGTAATGAATTTTTCTCAACCAATTTCCATGATTGAAGAGAATTTATTAGGCCAAATGGTAGATTCTTAAGCATCATTATAAACTTTGAATGCCATAAACAAAAAACATAATAACTCGTATTCAAACTATTATAATCCAGGTTGGAAGAACCATCCTAACTTTAATTGGAATAATACTTCGGGTGGTAATAATCAACAATAGGGGAACAACCAAGCAAACACATTAGGATACTGAAACAACCAAGGGAATAGTAATTATAAGTCTATTTATCCTTTAGTTTTTAACAGTAATCCACAATTTAAGGAGAAGAAGTTATCTATAGAAGAATTGATGTTACAAATGAGAAATCAATTACAAAGTCAAGGAACTATAATTAGAAATATTGAGAATGAGTTGAGAGAAATAACAAATTCATTAAGTAATAGATCTCAATGAAACACTTCCTAGTAATACAGAAGTAAATTCGAAAGATCAGAATAAAGAGTAAGTAAAAGCCGGTCAACCTAGAAGCAGAAGAGAATTGGAAGGTAAAGTTCAAAAAGAAACTGAAGTAGAGAGAGAAGAGAGTAAAAAACCAAAAGAGGACGTTCCGAGAGGTTTGGAGAGACCTATTCTCCACTTAAAGTTGACTTGGAAAAAAACCACCACCTCCATTTTCTCAAAGGCTCCAGCAACAGAAGTTTGATAAATAATTTTCAAAATTTATGGAAATTTTTAAGAAGCTTACATTTAATATTTCATTTGTTGAAGTTCTATAACAAATTCCAAGTTATGTGAAGTTTATGAAGGATATTCTTAATAAGAAAATGAAACTCAAAGATAATGAGACTGTTGCACTTAGTGAGGAGTGCGGGGTTATAATTCAGAAAAAACTTTCTGAAAAGCTTAAAGATCCTGATAGTTTTACAATTTCATGTGCAATAGGAGACATTTTTTGAGAAAATTTTATGTGATTTAGGTGCAAACATCAACCTTATCCCATTATCAATATTTAAAAAATTGAGATTAGGAGAAATATCCCATACTACTGTAAATCTGCAATTAGCAGATCGTTCAATAATCTATCCTAAAAGAGTTATAGAAGATGTCCTAGTGAAAGTGATTTAATTTATCTTTCCTATTGATTTCATTGTACTAGATATGAAAGAAAATAAGGAAATACCTTTCATTTTGCGGAGACCTTTCCTAGCCACAGGAAGAGCAATGTTAGATGCGCAGAATAGAGAATTAACAATGCGCATTAATGATCAAACAATTACATTTAATATTTTCAAATCAATGAAATACTCTGATGAATGTTGTAGAATGTATGTAATAAAATATTTGAATGAATGTCATTTCTAAACAACTTATGAAGAGAAATATGAAATGAAAGAGTTGAAACACGAGCAAGAATGTAAATTAGATTAATAGAAGATTTATATAAGAAAGATTTAAATTATGTTCGAGAAAGTTTTAAAGTTTTGGACACGATAGAAAAAAGATAAATCCTAAACACAAGTATTAAATATATAAACCATAGGTAATTAGGATTGAGCTTGCCGTTGAAAGGAGACGCCAAATCCACATAAGGAAGGCTGTTCGGTCCTCAGAATTCCTGTATAAACTGATCCAGACTGCAAAAGTTTCACTATGCCCAATCTAGACACGGAAGCGGTCGCAAAGATCACAAAATGGGTCTCATGCAGGGAAGCTTTCTTGTCACTAGGGCTTGCTGGGCTCTGATATCAAATGATACCGTTCCAGGGCTCCTAGAAGTTGTTTAGGAATGAGATTTAGTGGGGTGGTGATTGTGAAATAACAAGAGATGGTAATGGTGGCGACTGATGGCGTTTGGAGAGAGATAAATGATGCTCGACAATTTTCTTGGCTGAAAACAGGAAAGATAGTGTTGAAACGGTGATACATGAATGTCAAGGAGGTTCACCATTTGTTTCTCTACAACATATAGACACTTCTCTTGCAGAAAGAAAATGATACGACACTCCATTTGGTTAGAAATCACTCCGAAGAGCAGAAATTGGATATAACTCTCCCAATTCATAAAATCAGAAAAACTAAAATTTCAAACAATCTAGTGCAACATAATAAAAGTCCTAATTAGAAATTAGAGAAATAGGAAATGATAAGAAATTTATGAAACAAAAGAAGGAAACTTGCTGAAAATAAATGAAAGGAAATAAAATAAAATAAAATAAAAATAGAAAGGCTTGTTTGGTTAGGTGGACGTCCGTAGTCATAGGAATCTTTGGTCTCATGATACGGAATTTCGCAATTCGTGAGTCGCTGGAGTTCCATCTACGGTTCCCACTAAGCTCCCGAGTCACAAAAGTTTCTTCGTATGGGATTTATTTTAGGCAAAAATTTGTATTTTTATTATGAAAAACAATGCCTCATATCCTGAATTTGTGAAGTAAATAGTTTGGAAATGAATGAGAACTAATCATACTGTAATAACATTTTTAATTTTAGGATTTTAATGTCTGCCAATACTCATAGTAGAAATCTTGTCTTTTATATTAAAGATTTTTAACAAAATTTACAAAGCAGAAAACCTTAAATCAAAACTGACATTTTACATACAGTTGAGGCACTGCCCCAACTTAAACCATATATTACAATTATTGGTTCCTTCATTGGCGAGNGATAAATCCTAAACACAAGTATCAAATATATAAGCCATAGGTAATTAGGATTGGGCCTGCCGTTGAAAGGAGATGCCAAATCCACATAAGGAAGGCCGTTCGGTCATCAAAATTCTTGTATGAACTGGCCCAAGCTGTAAAAGTTTCACTGTGCCCGATCTAGACATGGAAGTGGTCGCAGAACTATAGGAAGGGTTGCGAGAGTGTTGCGACACTGTAGCAAGATCATGAAATGGGTCTCATGCAGGGAAGCTTTCTTGTCACTAGGGCTTGCTGGGCTCTGATATCAAATGATACCGTTCTAGGGCTCCTAGAAGCTGTTTAGGAAGGAGATTTAGTGGGGAGGTGGTTGTGGAATAACAGGAGATGATAATGGTGGCGATTGATGGCGATGCATGAATGTCAAGGAGGTTCACCACTTGTTTCTGTACAACATATAGACACGTCTATTGCAGAAAGAAAATGATACGACACTGCATTTGGTTAGAAATCACTCCGAAGAGCAAAAATCAGATATAACTCNAATGGAGAAAAAGGATTCATGTAGCCGACCCCACGTAGTGGGATTAAGGCTTTGTTGTTGTTGTTGTATTGCAGAAAGAAAATGATACGACACTGCATTTGGTTAGAAATCACTCCGAAGAGCAGAAATTAGATATAACTTTCCCAATTCATAAAATCAGAAAAACTAAAATTCCAAACAATCTACTGCAACATAATAAAAGTCCTAATTAGAAATTAGAGAAACAGGAAATGATAAGAAATTTATGAAACAAAAGAAGGAAACTTGCTGAAAATAAACGAAAGGAAATAAAATAAAATAAAATAAAAATAGAAAGGCTTGTTTGGTTGGCTGGACGTCCGCAGTCATAGGAAGATTTGGTCTCATGATACAGAATTCCACAATTTGTGGGTCGCTGGAGTTTCATCTACGGTTCCCACTAAGCTCCCGAGTCACAAAAGTTTATTCGTATGAGATTTATTTTAGGCAAAAATTTGTATTTTTATTATGAAAATCAATGCCTCGTATCTTGAATTTGTGATAAGTAAATAGTTTGGAAAGAAATGAGAACTAATCATACTAATCATACTGTAATAACAGTTTTAATTTTAGGATTTTAATGTCTGCCAATACTCATAGTAGAAATTNGAAAATCAATGCCTCGTATCTTGAATTTGTGATAAGTAAATAGTTTGGAAAGAAATGAGAACTAATCATACTGTAGTAACAGTTTTAATTTTAGGATTTTAATGTCTGCCCATACTCATAGTAGAAATCTTCTCTTTTATTGTAAAGATTTTTAACAAAATTTACGAAGCAGAAAATCTGAAATCAAAACTGACATTTTACATACAGTTGTGGCACTGCCCCAACTTAAACCATATATTACAATTGTTGGTTCCTTCATTGGCGAANATATTAAAGATTTTTAACAAAATTTACAAAGCAGAAAACCTTAAATCAAAACTGACATTTTACATACAGTTGAGGCACTGCCCCAACTTAAACCATATATTACAATTATTGGTTCCTTCATTGGCGAGTCAATTTTATGGAGATTATATTCATGTAAAGTAGAAAATAGAATGAATTCTAAATTTCTACCTAGTATGTCTTTTGAGCCAGTGAAGGATAGGAGGAGCCATTAAAGATCACTTGAAGTAGAATTGTATTGATAGAGGATATGTGTTGCGTTTTGCAATAAGAGTGACTATATCTTGTCGAATAAAAAAAATATAATCCTTATATATATATATATATATATATATATATATATATATATATATATATATATATTTGAAAGCCCAAAAAGGCTAATATATTAAATAGAAAGAAAGATACATATACAATGTGTGGGAGGACCCAAACATGACACATTGCCCACACAAAAATCACAAATAGTTTTAAAACTAGAAAAAATAGAAAAATACATTAAATACTTAAATAAAAAGCCTAACAGTATCAAAATACATAGTATCAGGTGGCTAGAGAGCGATCCAATTTGGTCTTGCCTCTGCCTCTAGTTCTAGGGATGGAGCAAGCTAATAAGCTGGTAAGATGATCGCCATTGCCAGTAGTAACCAATGTATCATTCAATATGTTCCCGAGCTAGAGTCGGTATTCATTCTTCTTCTTCCTCCTGGAATAGACTTGCCATTCCTCATCCGAAGAATCAGTCTGATGGGGTGGTAGAGCTGAAGCAGAAAGAATACTAACTGTAGTACCCACAATAGGTTCTACTATATGTGAAGTATGAGTTGCCTCTACGCCGGATACTTCCTGAAGAAGTGGGGCTACGAGATTCTCCTGATTATCAGTCTAAACACTATCATTTGTAGGTAATAGTCCATCAATATTGTTTTCTATGGGGTTTGAAGGTGTCAACATCACATCACTCGCAGTAACAGTAACAACAGTGTCATGGGGGGTCCTCAGGTGCAACAGACACCTCCTGTCTGGTAGTATCCTCTCCAGGTGGAACTAAAATGTCCAGAGCAGTGGGGTTAGACCCATCCTTATTCACTTGAATATTAGATTTCAAATTTGGATGAAACTTATGACATTTATCATGAACATGACCAAACATCTTACAGTGGGTACAATATGGGGGCTTGTATTCTATGACGATTTGTTGCCAATAATCATTATGGGTTGTGCCCAACCATACTTAAGTAACATCAGGTAAAGTAATATCCTTTTCCACAAATTTCTGGCCACCGAGGGTCTGGTTAGGTTGAAAGTAGGTAGATCTAGCTTCAAAGGATCCCCAAGGATGACCTCAATAGAATAGAGAATCTGATGGTGAAAAAAATACAGCTTGAGACCAGGTAAACTAAACCGTACCGGTACAGTGGGAGTCTTATGATTTAGGTCGAAATCAGGAGACCACTTGAGTAACTTCATAGGTTTACCAGCAATGTTAAGCTATTATCTGGAGGAAATCCGACTGTAGTCCTCAGACACGGTTAACTGAATCAATACATGTCTCCCATTAATGAGCCTCACTTTTCACTTTCCTGTTAATTTGAGGTCATCAAAATTTTTCCTGATAATTTTTATAGATGGGTGTTCCTACTGAAATTTCCTAATAAGAGCAAATTTGAATTTGTCAGTCTGCGTTGAAATTTCTGACGTGGAGAAAAGGAGTGTTGCCTTCCCACTTTTTCTGCTTGCATTCTTAATAAATGGACATTCACCTGTATCATAACGATGCTCCTTATAACTTGAAGGGAAGACAACCACCATCTCCACCTGAGAATTACCCACCACGTGAGCAAAGGAGGAGATTTTGCTAGGCTCAGCTGAAGAAGAATGAAGCTCCATCACAACAAAGAAAAGTCCTGCAATTCGGGCAGAGGCAAAAAAGACAAGCTGAAGAGATGCGCAGGAACCGTAGATGAAATGCGCAGAAGACTAAAGACGGGGCACAAAGTCACGGCTTGGCAGAAACCGCAGTTCGATACGCGCAGAAAAGAAACCGCAGAAGTAGATGATGAAGAGACGCTGAAGCCCTTCGTTGTTTGGTGCGAGAGTGAAGACGGCAATTCGCGTCGTCGAGTGCGGGAAACAACGTTGTCGTTGTCGAGTGCGGGAAACCTCGTTGTCGAGTCAGGAATTAAACCAGGATTTTGCCGTCGAGTGAAACCCTAGCAGAGCGGGTCACCATCGCCGTAGATGCCTTCGATCGATATATATATATATATATATATTAGATGCTCGATCTTTTTCTAATGGCGATCTGCTCTGCTAGGGTTTCGACTGATGGTGAAAGCATGGTTTGATTCCGCACTCGATGACGACGATGCAGGTTCCCGCACTTGATGACGTCGATGCAGGTTCCCGCACTCGACGACGACGACGAAGGACTCTACCTTGCAATCGTCATCTTCTCTTTCGCGCCAAACGACGAAGGGCTTCGACGTCTGCTTTTGCGGTTTCATCGTCTCCTCCTTCGTGCCTTCCAACTATCTTTTCCGCGAGGATCGAGCTGCGGTTGTCTGCCGAGCTGCGTTTTCGTTGCCCTGTCTTCCGCGCATTTCATCTGCGGTTACTGTCTTCTGTGCAGCTTCTCTCAAAACTCTTCGATTTGTCTTTTTTGCCCTCTGCCCGACTTGCAGGGCTTCTCTTTGCTGTGATGGAGCTTCCTTCTTCGGTTGAACCTGACAAAACTTTCTTTGCCCACGTGGTGGGTAATCCTCAGGGGGGATGTCGGTTGTCTTCCCTTCAAGTTATAAGAAGCATCGTGATGGTACAGGTGACTGTTCATTTATTAAGAATGCAAACAGAAAAAGTGGGAAGACAACATTTTTTTCTCCAAGTCAGAAATTTCAATGCTGACTGACAAATTCAAATTTGTTCTTATTGGAAAATTTCGGTGGGGACACCCACCTATGAAAATTATCAGAAAAAGTTTTGATAACCTCAAATTAACAGAAAAGTAGAAAGTGAGACTCATGGATGTGAGACATGTATTGATTCAGTTAACCGTGCCTGAGGATTATACGGATTTTCTCAAGAAAATATCTTAAAATCGCTGGTAAACCTATGAAGCTACTCAAGCGGTATCCTGATTTTGACTGAAATTATGAAACTCCCACTGTACCGGTATGGTTTAGTTTACTCGTCTTAAGCTGCATTTTTTTCACCATTAGGTTCTCTAATCAATTGGGACCATCATTGGGCTCCTTTGAAGCTAGATCTGCCTACTTTCATCCTAACCAGACCCTTGGTGGCCATAATACTTGTGGAAATGGATATTACTTTACCTGATGTTACTGAAATCTGGCTGGGCACAACCCATAATGGTTATTGGCAACAAATCGTCATTGAGCACAAACCCCCATATTGTACCCACTGTAAGATGTTTGGTCATGTCCTTGATAAATTCCACAAGTTTTATCCAAATTTGAAATCTATGGTTCAAGTGAATAAAGATGGGTCTAACTCCACAGCTCTGGACATTTTAGTTCCACGTGGGGAGGATACTACCAGACAGGAGATGTCTGTTGCCTCTGAGGACCCCCTTCCCATGACACTGCTGTTACTGTTACTGCGAGCGATGTGATGCTGACACCTTAAAACCCCATAGAAAATAATACTGACGTACTATTACCTACAAACGAGAGTGTTCAAACTGATAATCAAGAGAGCCTCGTAGTTCCACTTCTTCAGAAAATATCCGGTGTAGTGACAACTCATACTTCACATATACTAGAACTTATTGTGGGTACTACGGTTGATATTACTTCTGCTTCAGCTCTACCACCCCATCAGATTGATTCCTCAGAAGAAGAATGACACACTCGGAAACATATTGGATGATACATTGGTTACTACTAGCAATGACAATCATCTTACCAGCTTATTAGCTTGCTCTTTCCCTAGAACTATAGGCAGAGACAAGAACAAATTGGGTCGCTCTCTAGCCACCTGATACTATGTATTTCGGCACTGTTAAGCTTTTTATTTAAGTATCTAATGTATTTTTCT